>WUAR02046677.1:0-21040 GCA_015164055.2 Chrysaora achlyos
TAGCGGTATTTGTGCCCTTTTGCCTCCTGGTGCCGTTTAAGCGCTTCGTTAAAGTGAGCCTGGTCCTTCTCTAAATCGGGGCAATGAAGCACGCAGAAGCCGTCCTCCCCTACATCCTCCCCTTCTAGGCCGCATACGTCGTAGTGTGTACACTGGGGCATTGGTATAGGGGTTTTGTTCTATTTCTATAGACACAAAATCTCTGGATTTATAACCTTGGTCCCTGGAAAAAATAGCTTAGTCCCTGGATAAAAGAGAGGTGATCCTTGCTTATTGGGGAAATCCGTTTGCTGTTAGAGAAGGGATGTACGTCGTCCTTTTCGTGATCGCTCTTTTTCTCTTAGCCGGTAAAGAGGGCTTTTAATTCGAGGCTCTATTCGATACAGGCATTTGAGGCTTCAGACGACTGAAAATATTCTATCCGGCAGTCGTTGTACATGGAACAGTAGGTCACGATGACATCGATGCGGTGAATCACGGCTTTAATAGCCTCTTCTCTTTCAGCCTCATAATCTGTATCGTTGTCGTTGAGGCCGAAGAGTTTGCGCGCTTGGCCAGCTTTGAGGTGGTAGGCGCTACCAGCGGGGACAAAAAACCACTGCACCCAGTCTGATGCGTTGTCGATTTTGAGGCGCTCGATAACCTCTTTCCAGCCAGTGACATCTTGCCCATCAAGGCAGATCCTCAGCGAGTCTATACGAGCCGGGCCAAGCCCTTGATTAAGGAGTTGGATTCCAACAAAGTCTAGTTCGTCTGCCCATCCGTCGTGAAAAGTCAGGGCTGGTTGTACCGAGAGTCGTTGATGCGCTCTGGTGGCACAACCTTGCCAGATGGAGACCCCCAGAGCAGAAAGGGCTACAATGCCAGCACAGACCGACACCCAGAATTCTGCTTTTTTTGTGCCGTTCCCGCTTAGCATAATGGCCTCTTCAGTGTTTGTTTGATCAGCCTGCGTTTGCCACCAGGCCGCATAGAGCCACGACACTGCACAGCCTATGCCATAGAGCAGTACCAAGAAATCGGCTGGTTCACTCATAGCGCTTTCTGCTCTGGGGCATTCGCTAAAATCTCCCGGTCTCTTTCTCTTTAGACACAAGCGCGTAGGGATATATAACCTCTTTGTAGAAGAATATTTTGGAGGGCAGGTTATATCTGAGGGGTTTTTGTGTCTATAGCAGCCACTGGTTATATGACATTCGGCGTATCGGGTGTGTCATCTATGATTCTCTTCTCGATCAGCCAGCGTGACAGCGATTTATCGATGGTTGTGTCCAAATCTTCAAAATCAAATTCCCGATATAATGCCCCCATGATATCTGTGGGCAACCGCCGCAAAGTACGATCCTTTAGTAAACACACCGGCTTACCAAGAGCCATCATGTAACCCACTTCAAGAGCAACGTTGGGATTGTGTAAATCTGATTCAATGCGCTCGAAGATCGCAATTCCAAATCCGCAACCGTGCATGTACGTACGAATATTCGCCATTAAATAATCGGCATATGCCTTGTCATCTGCTCTGAGCCCTTGAATCTGATACTTTCCTAACGATCGCCGACATGCATTGAGAATGTCACGATGACGCTTGCTTCGTCCAAACTTCATCATGATGAAGGCTGTACGCCTTGGATCAGCATGGTCGTATTTAAAGTGCTCAAGGTATGGATTTATTTCTGGTGGATCTGGCAGCGCTGCGCCAGGATACGCCAGTGGTTTTGTGGGGGCCGCACGTTCACTGGGAAAACGAGGTGGTTCGGAGGGCTTTGCCCTAGCTGCCGGGAGTCCCTGAAGCAACGCGACTCGGGCAGCATCATCGCCTTTGCCAACGAGATCAATGTATACGAATGCCGCAAATAAACCACTGGTTTTGATGGGTTCGACCCTCACGGGAATTAGAGTGCCCCTCTCGCCAGTTGGATCAGTTGCGAAAGCAGCAGCCCATTCAGCTTGTGTGAAGCGTGAGTTAATGTAGTTGGATGAAAGAACGACGATCGTTTTACGTGCGCTCTTGGTGGCACGCTGCATCTCAGAAATGAAATTGGATCCTGGCCTAAAATCCCAAGCCTGAAGCAATACCGTGTACGCATTCTCTTCAAGCTGCCACGCAATCCATTCAGCCCAATGTTGGTCGGCTCGGTGGTAGCTGATGATAAAATCGCGTTCCGATGATGAGTTTGTCATTCAGCAATCCTTATTTGCCATATAACTACAGAGCAAGAAGGGCCAGCCATGGGGCAGCTATAGTGCAAGCCGTCGAGGCATTGGCTTAGTGAGGCTCCGCAGGAGGAGCACGTGAGGCGGACGAGGTCGTTCATGATCTACAGGCTCAACTAGCGTTGCTCTATGGGATTGTCTCCGTGGACCAGCTCGCTACTCCTTGGGGGCATTCTCGCGGCTTGTCACTTGCATGCGAGGCTTCCCAGTGCGGCGCGTATTATTGGATTTTTGTGCCCACCTCGCAAGCGGGGCAACAACGAAGGATCGGGTTATTTGGCTCACTTCCCTAGAGCACCCAAGCCATGAGGCAATAGGAGGAGAAAAACGATAGTAAATAGATACAAACGCCTGCCCAATGGCCGAGTCTAGAAGCACCTCGTCCCTGTAACGCCTAAGCGCGCGCACCTCGGGGTGGTCAGCCGACCCGTAACACGCTGTAGCTATGAAGCATCCACCGCTTTGCTCCTGGGCGGGCGGCCTGACGCTATAGTCAGGTTCTTGCTGGCGGATCAGCTCCTCATGCTCTTGTACCTTTGCAGCGAGTTCGCTTTCTGCTTCCGCTGTCAATTTCAGATGTGACGACCACTCGTTCGTGCGCTCCCAATCCACGAACTTGTGCCCCTGCACAAGTTGGTCGGCAACGGTGACATACGCCTTCATCACCTCCGCTGAGACGGGGTCAATCTTACGAGCAACCTCAATGGCTTCCAAGGATTGGTAGGCGCGATTTACGTGGGCAGGCCAATCCTCATAGGAAGGAAACTCCACGAGATGATTTCGCGAGAGTTCGTAACCCGCCAGGGCTACGTGAGCAAGCTCGGAGGCGGCTTTTTCCTTTTCGGCTTCGGGTATTCCTAGTTCATTGGCACGCCGGAGGCAGTTCGTGCATTCCGGCAAGCGGAAGTCAATAAGCCGCGAAGACCAACCAGCCCCCAGCCCTTTGATTATCCAAGCCTCAACGCTACGCGGATCGCGTTCAAGCGCCCTTGCGGCAAGCCGATGCGCTTCGTCCATGTTCTGAGATTCGTAAGCATGGCGAGCTAGATCGAGCAGGTCCTCAATGCCAGGGCCAATATCAAGCTTAATGGCCTCCCGTACCCTAATCTCTGTGCTACAGTACATGCAGTTGACAGTCTCTCGGTCATCGGGCACCTGAAGAGCGCCACCACATTGCGGGCAAGTTGCAGGGACAAAGGCCATGATTCAAAGGGCAGTCAGTGATGAGATGCTTTATTTCCTATAGACACAAAATGGTTTGATATATAACCTCTCTTCTTGGAAATATTCTATCCTATCTTAAAGAATCCGCTCTGTCAAGTCGCCTTCAGGTCACGAACCAGTATTTCGAACGCCTTATTGTAGGCTTCTTCATCTTCCCATGCACAGAAATCTCCGATATGACGATTATCTCGAACTTCCCTCGCCCATGATTTGTCAGTGCCTAGAACAGCTTCATCCAAACGAATAGGGAAAAGCACTTTCCGTTTCTTCTCTTCTTCTAGGGCAAATGCCTTCTTAACCTCTTTCTCGACCCATGAACTATTTACTGAACTAACCGACAGGATAAGTAGCACTGTTTCACGCTCATGAATGGCTTGATCAATAGCATCTCGCCAATTATCTCCAATTCTCAGGTCTTTAGGAGCATACCAGCATGTAATATCTTCTTTTTGAAGGCCACTATATAGTTGCTCAGCAAATTCCTCATCTTTGCTAGAGTAGCTAATAAAAAGTGATCGAGAAGAGCTAGTATTTCCTTGAATTGCAGGCACGCTATTAAGTACTGAATCCGGCAAACCACTTCCCTTCAAGAATTCAGGTTGTAATCCCAGAGATTGTGCCAGCGTTCTGTGATCTATGCTATTATGACTCAATTGATGGCACCTGTCTAGCCCATAAGTATCTGTGAGATTGCAGTCTATGAACACAGTCTCATATAGACTAGCGTTCTCGAGGTTTGCACCTTTAAAGTCTGTGCGAAAAAAAACCGTATATGCGAGTTGAGCTCCGAATAGATCACATTCCTTTAGGTCAACGTTAATGAAACTCGCATAAGTAAGTTGGGCATCAACCAATTTGCAATGATCCAGCTTCACGTTTAAAAACCGGGCACCTTCAAGATCAGTCTCACTAAGGTCTGCATAACTTAGCTGCGAGTTATTGTAGAAATTACTCCAGGTCAAGCTACTTTCTGCAAGATTTGCCCTCACAAGGATAGTATTGCAAAATATAGCACCTCGAAGCCGAGCTCGTTTCAGGTTAGCTTCTGTAAGATTAGTATCTGTAAAGTCTATGTTTTCGAGATAGTCCCTCTCTAGGATTGCTCCCCGTAGATCAGGTTTGATTAATATGTTGGTAACTTGCCATGTATTCCACGCTAGGACTCCTTGCTCAAGTACTCTTCGATGCCTTTGATTTGCCATCAGTTCAATTAGATAACATACTCCTAGAGAGACATCTGCTCAGGAAGGTTCTGACAATCTAGTTCCCGTTGCAGGGTACGTATCATCGCCAGCCCAGATGTTGCGTAGGTATCTTCATGCTCATCTAGGATCCGGTTCAAGTGTTGTTCTACAGCAAAGCAAAGCGCTCGTTTGTTCTTACGAAGCAGTATGCTGTTGGCTCCTAGCCACTTGAGAAGCGCCGAGTAAACTTCTCGTGCTTGTTGGTCAAGAGGATCCGGGCGGATTTTATGTACAACGACATTACTGATATTCGTAGGTTTATAAGCATCAGCCTGAATCCCAATAAAGAGTTGTTTTCTATTGCTCTGTATCATACTAAACTTGCCCATTAGAAAACCAAGCTCATGGTACAGGTTGGGACGTGAATACCATTGCTCATCACTATCCCCGTGTTTGCCAATTTGATCTTCAGTTAGCAGAACAATGCCCAGATCGCACCCGTTAAGCTGACTGTATATAGTGGCGTCTAGAGGGTCTCCAACTTGAGCCATTACAATAATTGGCTTTAGGCCCTTTAGTTCTCGATTGGTAAAGTCTTCCTGAATCCACCTCTTAATCCTCGATGCGATCTTGTGTGGCGAATGATTGGTCCAACTGCACGAAATAAAAATAGACTCTTCTTCTTGGGTGTCTTCTGGTATCGCGCAATAGCGGCGAAATTGCTTGAGTGCCTTTAAGCTCCAGGAATATAGCTCTCCTTCCTCTAAACAAGGTCGTCTTGTCTCATCATGCTCAATTAACCGCATGCCCTTGTAATAATAATCGATGTCTTCGGGTCTCTTTATCAAGCGCAGTTGATCTGGTTCTTCCGGATTGTAGTGCGTTGCATCTCGGCAATCTAGGGTTATATTGAGCTGCCACAAGTACTGAAAGTGATCCTTGATACTCTTGAATGCATATTCACTTTGAGAACCAGCCTGGCCCCTATCTATCTGTACAAGCGGAGAAGTAAAAACCAAGCGTTTTCGCTCCCTCGTCTCTTTCGCCATTAAATAGGTATCACAAAAAACTGAATCATTCACGAATAAGGCACAGAGATTTGTGCTAATAGGAGTAAACCGGACCACAACGGAAATCTCGCCCCTCTTATTTACCCATTTAGTCTCGCGCATCAATTCCTCTAGCCTTTCCAATGTAGCTTGCTGGCTCCGATACAAAGTCGATTTAGTAAAGTCGTCATCATCGACCTGGAAACGTATTTGTTTAGAAGGATGAACCCAGTCTTCAAACATAGCGCATCGCATTCTCTCCTGTTCTGCGTTTATCATTGACATAGCATGGCACGAATACGGGTATACAAAAAGAAACCGGATTCGCAGCCATATCCCAGCCTTCGCGAATTTTTGCCTTTGCTCAAAAATCTCCCGAAGCTCTTTAAAGGCAACAGGTTTTTCATCAGGCTGGATAAAGACGCGGCCCTTATCAAATATTGTATTTGCAGAGAGACCAAGAAAAGAGATTCGGCACAACCTTTCGTGGGGAGTGCGGCTTTGCAAGCGCTTAGGCATTGGTACCGCCGTCTTTAAAAGACCGTTTGGCCCACTTAGGCGAAGCTTCTCCTTTAGAAGATCGAGGTATTCCTTGCTCCGCCGGTTCTCGTAGGTGTAGATATTTAATGGATTCATAGGAAGAAACAGATTGTGATTTAAGTTCTTAGCTCAGTTTCTTGAAAAAAGCTTGCCATGCTTCTAAAGGGTCCTCCCCTTCGGGCCAGGTCCAACCTTCTTTTTTAAACAACCGATGGAGGCGCATTCGGGCAGCGTGGCCGCTGAGACTCGTTCCGGCCACCTGATTATGAAGCAAGGCAAGGCAGTCGTACAGCTCCATCTTGCCGCGTAGCTGCTGACGCTCCAAGCGGCGGGCCAGGTGACGATCTTCCGCCCGAATAATTGATGCTGCACCCTTGGGATTTGTAACAACCTCCTCCAGGTACAGGAGCGTTGTATTTCCTGCTAGACGTGTAACGAGATCTGCCGCCTCTACCTGCCGTCTTCGGCTCACCAGGGCACCCGCAACTACAATCACGATAAACAGCAGAGCCACACCAACGGCAATACGGAGCAGCTTGCGTTCGCGAAGTAGAAGAGAATGCTCTACGTCCCGCACCCGCTCGCGGGCCCCAGCCTTAAGCGAGATCGCCCGAATAGCTCCCTCATCGAAAGCGGGTCTCCGCTCGGTAATAGTCTCATAGCCGCGCCGGGCCTCAGCCAGTGCGCCGCGCAGCTCGTCGAGGCGGGCCGCTTCGAAGAGAAGGTCGAAGCGGTATTTCTCTATTCCAGAGGAGTCGGTAAGTGCGAGCGCCCGTGTGAAATCATGCTGGGCCTGCCGGTAAGCTCCCTGGCGAATTCGCATGCGCCCACGCCGGTATAAGACATAGATTTCAGCCTTGGGATCAGCCTCGACTGCCGCCACGGCCACCGCTTCGGTGATTCGCTCCTCGGCAAGCTGCTGCTGGCCAGCAGCAGCGTACACCTCTCCCAGTTGAGCAAGTACAATGCTGTAGCGGCTGCGCCTGTTGAGATCCAAATACAGGGAGGCCACTTCTTCGAAGCCCTGAGCAAGCAGGCTCCAATTGGCAGCTTCATCACGAAGAGCCTTATCAAACTGCACATCGGCCTGGAGTGACCAAGCACGGGCGCGCACGTAACTGACACCGAACTCGCCTGCCTGATCGGCAATGTCGGCCCCTCTTAGAATATCACTGATAGAGTCGAGCGCTCTTTGGTGTTGGCCTGACTCTAGAAGTAGCGAGGCCCCCGTCAGCATCACATGCGCTTGATCTGAGTACGGCAGCGCCCTGATAATTATCAATTTATGGCTCCTTCTTTCTTAAAAGAACGCTTCCTATTGCATAAAGAACAATTATCCTTGGAAATTCAAAGGGTTGTTCAATAAAAAAGGCCCAGACGCATGAAAGTTTGGCGACTCGAACGCGTCTAGGGCCTCAAGGAAACAACGTCAACGTTCAATCGACGCTGAGCGCTGCTTTTTGTAAGGTAACTACGAATCCGCGTGGAAGCAACAGTTCGAATTTTCCTTCCAAACATCCCTTTCCCAAATTGCCCCGTATTTTTCGGGAACCCGAAGGGTAATCAAGATTCTGACTTCCTATCTTATAAATGCTCACTCTCGGCAGAAGGTTTGGCGACTCGACTGCCTTGCGGGCCTTAGGGAAACAACGCTAACCTCAATCGGCGCTGCGCTATGCCTAAAAAAGTGCAAGAAAAGGATCACTGGGTCATACGGGTTCCCAAATGGATTGGTAAAGAACTACTGCGTACTACTTGTTACGTCGGAGGCTTAAAATTCTTCGAGTTCCTCTGGTCTTTCTTCTTCAGTGAGTAGCCTCAAAGGTTTATCCTGTTGATCCATTGACCTGATGTTCTTCGAAGTGCTGCCTCCAGGCCTCTAGCGGATTATCGCCTTGAGGCCAATCCCATTGGTTCTTTTTGAAGAGACGATACAGGCGCATTCGGGCAGCATGGGCATTAAGATCGCCCTGTTCGATCCAATTTGAGAGCATCGTAAGTGCTTCATAGAGCTCCATTTTACCTTGTAGCCCGCCCCAAGCCAACCGCCGAGCTAGGCGTCTATCTACTTTTTTGATGATCCTCGCAGCATATTTCGGTTTGGTAACAAGCTCGTGCATATATCGATACAGATCGCTACCGGGACGCACCTCAAATGCACTCCGAACCTGCTCTTGAGCAAGTGAACGGCGGCTGTATATGAGCATCAAAAGTGTAACTACAAAGGCTCCGAACCAGAATTCGCTAAAATACGTTCGTAAGATGATTTCGAATGATGAATCTAGAAGAACAAAGCCCAGCACTCCAAGGCATGCATATAGATAGTAAGGGGCTTTCTTACGCAGTTTGTTTATCCAAACCCACACCCTCTCTTCTGCCTCATCAACGGGTTCCTCCTCTTCTTCAAGAAGCAACTGAAGGTCTTCGTCCAGCGTTGCCGCTGAGGAATTCTGGCAGTAGTGACGTATAAAATCCAAGTCCCCCGTGTTTAGATCAAACCACTCCCCCTGCAAGCGCTTTTCGTGGAAGTAGGTATGAAAGAATTTCTCTAGCCCAAAAGCATTACGAGCCTTGAAAGTACAGATCACGCTTAGAGGCAAGGGACACCCCACTTTCAGTTGAGCGACTCTGGCACCAACATTTCTGGTAGTCGCACCTATCTTATGCATATCTGTGTCGCCTGCTTGGAGCACATATAGTGTTTGCAAATCTTACCTCCTTAGATATTCGCCATGGGTCATATCGCCCTTTTCCCGGTTGCAGGGAGCGCAAAGCAGTTGCAGATTGGACGGATCATTTGACCCCCCTCTGCTAATGGGAGTCTTGTGGTCCACCTGTTCGATATCTCTGGTGAGAAGTATTCCGCAGTAGGCGCATCGGCCTTTCTGCCTCTTTCTAAGACGAGCTACATCATCAGGATAATAATGCCCCCTGACACCCTTACGCCACGCCCTGTGGCGAGCTAGCTGGCAGCGTCTAGATTCTCGCTTGCGACGACGCTTGCGCTGTTTCTTAGGGCTATCTTTGCACTGCTGGCATAGCGGCCACTTCGGATTGAGAGGGGTCTCTACGAAGGCCCCACATTCACGGCAAACGTGAGAAAGGTTGAGAAATGACATAGCACCCCGAGCTTTTCTGGCTAATCACATTGTCGAAAGGAAAGCCGCCAGCCGCCCCCGTGCTGGTCCCCCAAGACAGGGACGGCTGGCGGGTAGACTTAGGCACTTTGCGTCTTCTTCCAATTGATTAGCGGGAGAAGCTCATTCTGGAACGTGTCATCGATAGCTTTTGAGGGCGACCACTTATTCCAGAAGCGCGGGGCTGTTATCTCTTCCCCAGCGGGTGTAGTTGTTACCACGCGGAGAGCATCCATCGTCTTGACATATTCCAGGCTTAGGCGATAGCCCTCATACGTGACGGCGAAATGATCGAGGTGCGTAGGATCAGTAGGGTCGAATGGTATCGACCGAGCACAAAAAGGAGACATGACGTTGGCAGGCTTGGTTAACGGTTGGCGGGGCTGCAACCCCTTGTTTGGTTTCATATAAAGTTACGGTATACCGTATAAATAGTTCCGATATACCGTAACTTTTTTAGCTAAACTACTAACATTTTTTTACGATATGTCGTACCTAAGAATCGAACGAGAACTGCATAATAGGATGACTTGGACCCCTGAAGAAATCGATGCCCTGCGAACGAACATGGGCTGGAACTACCGCCAACTCGGTGAGGCCCTTGGATACACGAAGTATCCAGCCCAGCGAGCCCATGATCTGATTTCGGGCTATCAGAAGCCGTCACAGCCTCTTTGCCGCCTACTAGATATGCTTGCAAAACAGACCCCTCCTAAATAGGACGGGCCGGAGCGTTGCAGCGCATCCGGCCCTACACCCCCTGAACCAAGCCTGCCAAGACCCAACCCAGGAGGTATTCGATGCAAGTTACTGCTTTTTCCTTTCTGTGTTTTGTTGCAGGCTGTTTCACGCTTACAGTATCAGCGCAGGCTCAACCCACAAAGCGATGCAATGACCTGATGCAGGCCGTGTACGCGCTTACGAAGGTCTCCGATATGACAGATCCGGAGATTACTGAATCTATTAGGGTAACAGCCCGCGAAGCCCGCACGTGTTACGAGCGAACCAGCCCCGATAAGACTGAACAAATCGTTTGGATTCTAAATAAAGAGGTCTGGGCTCTAGCCCAGCAGGGGCGCTCTAGTGAAGTTGAGACGCTCGTCGATCAGTTCTTTGACAAATACTCGGATGGTACAAGCGATTATTATCGTGCAAACATGGGTGTTGCCCGAATGCACACCCGGATTTTGAGTGGCGAAGTGAAAAGGGCAAAGCTGGCCTATGATGCAGCCTTGCCTCACCTTGGTGCTCTCCGGCCTGGACTTCGAGCTGGCGTTCACCTGAATCTCGCCTCTTTCTATGCGGAGACAGATAGCTTTAACGCCGCCTTCCAGGTTGCAAGGCGTGTGGAATCGGACTTGCGGTCATCCATTCAACACGACTCCACACTACGCCAACCGTATGGGCGAGCCCTGGTCAGAATAGGAGACATGATAACAGAATTGGCTAATGCTGGAATTGGTAGCATGGCTACTCGCCTCGATTCAGCAGCGGAGATGATAGAACAGGCGGTAATTCTTTTTAGAGAAGATCGCACCTTCAGCCACCTCTGCTTTGGACTTGCAACGCTCGGCATGCTCCACGTTGTGCGTGGAGACAAAGCCCGTGGCCTTACCTACCTTGACGAAGCCATTGCTAACGCCCGGCTCCACAAACTATCGCATCAGGAGATCGCTTCCACGCGAGAACGAGGCCGAGCCTACATGCGGTTGAAGCTGTATGGGCATGCTGAGCAGGATTTTAGGGAGACGCTGCGCTTGTCTCGGGCTACAGGTATTAGCAGGTATGAATTACGCACGCACCTGGATCTAGCCCACTCTCAAGAGGCACAAGGCCACCTCAAGCAGTCCCGTTCTAGTTATCAGCATATCATGGATAAGGCCAGCCTACGCGATGTGTACGAGGCCCGCCGAATCTGGGAAGCTGCAAAGGACGGGCTCTTGCGGGTAGGAGACGCTATCGAACGAAGGCACCTTGCTTGGATCTACTTCCTTGCTGCGCTTGTGCTCTTGTCCCTCGCAGCGAATGCCTACTTCTTTCGCTGGCGGCGTCGGCATCTACACAGTAAGGTGGTCCCGCACGAAGTCATCCTCTCGGCTGATGATGAGGACACCGCTCTATTCAAACGCCGCCTTTCCTATATATACCGCGTGGTGTTTGAGCCTGTTGAAGTCGCTGCCCTCATCACAGACCCCCTTTTAGCCAAACGCTTGCAACAGGGTCACATCAAGGTCAACGCCCATATCTTCGCGTGTGCGGCAGCCCTGGAGGAAGCCGAGGAAGGGAAGACGTTTGAGAACCGGCCCGCGAATACGTATGCTAGTTACTTGAAGCCTCGCTTTGAGAGGAAGGGGTGGACTTGGCCCCTAGGGATGGAGACGTGGCAGGCGTTTTTGAAGGACTTGCCATGATATTAATGACGATCTCAAAGATATTTACTGGCATATCTTGACAATATTCGCTTGGCATAAAAGATGTTTGTGGTTCTTGCTTCGATAGATCCTTGGGGCCTTGCGAGACGAGTAGTGAGTAGGGTTGGTTAAAAACTGATCCGATGACTTATCGAGGGAGCACACAACTTTGCAACGCGAGACGATAATTGTAGCCATGATATGGGCATCGTTAAAATCACGATGAGTGATCCACTTGCAAAGCTCACTTGCAACAGCATCTACATCTTCATCAGGTATAGCACATGTCTTTCCGGCTCTCGTATACTGACCAAATAGTTTTAGATATTTTCTAGACCGCGCTAATTCCTCCTTATATTTCGTGCCCCCATAAACTATCTTGCCTTTACCTGTAGTAATCCATTTCAAAACCGGCTCAAAATCTTCGTGATTAGCGGAAGCCGGATCGAACACGCTTGGGTATGTATTTATATCAATTACAATACACATCTCAAAAACCCAATACCCTGAGTTCTTCTCTCACAAAGAAATCTCGAAAAGAGCTTGGCTGATCTGAGTCATATTCACCACTTGGGAGAATCGTGATAGGATGGACCTGGTTGCCACTCTTGGTTCTCTCAAAGAATAGAACCTGAGAAGCTGGAATATCTTTGCTCTTCCTAAAATTAGTGCGAAACCTATCAATAGTAAAATCACTATGCGTTTCGATGTAGAAGGTCTTCCTTTCCAATTTGGCAAGCCGGAAAATCAGATCACCTAAGGCAGCTTGTGCGCGTGGGTGCAAATGTACTTCAGGTTGCTGAATTCCAAAGCTAGTTTCTTCAGGGCGAGCGAAGAGTTCAACGATCACTGGTAGAGCCTGAGATACACCATAGCCAACATTGTTTATTCTTAAGGGGTGTTTATCAAGAACTATTCTGACCTCAAATGGTGAGTCTGAAGATCTTCCCAGGCGTTTGATCTTGATACTATCGAACAAGCCGCTTTCGTTGCCAATACCCTTTAGAAACTCATTAAATGCCTGAGCCGAAGACTTACTACTAAGGATTTTTCGAATCATGTAGGGCGTGTGATCGCCTTCAGGAGTATAATCAATATTATATCCATCGTAAGTACGCTTGGGCTTGCTCCTGATAGGAGCAAGCCAAGCAAATTCAAACCCTAGCGGACTAGAAGTTATAGGAATATGAGCGACTGTCTCACCATCCTGAACGCCTGTGACATGTTCCAGTATAGACGGTAGTGTTCCTACTAACCCCGATTGCATCAATTGCTTGGGGATCTCTACTTGGCGATAGTTTTTGTCTTCCCACGGCTGAGAAGTCCATTTCTTAAATAGATCAATAATATTCTCCGACTCTTTGATCTTTGTCCTCTTGTATTTCACAAGTCGCTTGGTTAATAGAACTTCAAAGTAATGATTGTTGCGTGTGAAGTGATATCGAGAGACGGTAGTTTGCCCATCTCTTTCGACATATGAAAGTAGAAAAGCATCTTGTATAACTTCGAAGTCATCAGAAATGCGATCCTGGACGAACCCGAAACGGAAATAACTTCTATCCTTAGAGAAAACGCTGACGATATCCCTGAAATGTCCGAATTGCACCTCGCCCCTATTGAAAGCTTGTAGGAACCAGAAATGAGGGCTATGTAGGAGATTTAGAAGAGCCATTATTGATGTCTTCCCTGTACTGTTCTCCCCAACAAAAAAATTCACCTCTTTCATTGGAATGAATGAATTAGTAAAGCCCCTGAAGTTGTCAACATAAAGGTATCTCATAGTTCCTCCAAAGCACTTAGATATCGAAGCTAGAACAAGTTCACCTCAAGTCAAGCTGACTGAAGAGGCTTCGTTCCGCGTCCTTGTCAATTTAACTCAAAACCACAACTCTCTGTTCTCGCCCTACACTCCTTGTGCCATAAGGTTCAAGGGCACATCTCCAATAATAAGCAATCCCTTAATCCCTAGAGGCAATTGCTTCAAATTGCCTCTTCTCCACCTCTTCGCTCCAAACCCCCTAAAACACCCCTGAAAACAGGTGATTGCACGCAATTGCTTCAAGCAATTGCTTCGGGCCAATAAGCAATCTTTAAGCAATTCGAGACAATCCTTTCACGGAGCACGGACGGACGCGACATTTCCCCCGTCTACCCGCTACCACCACTTTCACCACCAGGAACGGGGTGCGCCGTCCGCAACGAGCGGGTAGACACGCGGCGCATCCTTTTCCTTTTGGCCCCTTGGGTTGGTTGCGCCGCTGTAACTGACGGGGCGGAGCTTTAAGCAATGATCAACCCGACCCAGGCTGTCCAGGATACCGCCTTCCGCCTAAGCCGCCATATCGGCACCGACGCCGCCTCCGCCCGGCTGCTCGGCCTCAGCCGCAGCGCCTATACCCAGTTTAAAAACGGCTGCAAGCTGCCGTCTCTCAGAACGGCCTACCGGTTATCTAGGCTCGCCTCTTCAAGAGGCATCGACCGCCTCGCTGATGCGATGTCGGCAGACGGCAAGCGCACGCTCCCCCTACCAATACGCTTTTTAACCAACGGCTCGATTCTCGACGAGGTCTCGGACAACACGGAGGCTATCGGCCACGCCATTAAAGCCTTCCGCCAGGGCGCGCTCGACGAGGCCGAGGGCCAAGCCAAATCGGCTATCGCGGCTCTCTACCGATTGCTCGCCGAAATAGACGCCCGCAGAGGCTTGCCGCCGACAGTAGGCGGCCACCCCGCTGGCGACACCCTCCCTGATCCAACAAGACTTTCGATAGCATGAACGGCTTCAAGCGCCCGCCCCTATTTGCCCAGGGCTCCGTCTCCGAGGACGGCCAAACGGTCCAGGTCATTCTAGAAGACGGCTCCTGCCACACCTTTCACATCGACGAAGCCGCAGCTCTGGTTGAGTGCCGCGCCTTCGCCGAACGGCACCCCGACGTGGTGCTAAACACCCCAGAGTTCGAAATGCTCACTAGCCTCTAAAACCAAACCAAACAGACAAGCCTGAGCGCTGCTTTGATAGGAAAGCGCACCGGAACCGCTCTTCTACCAAAGCCCAAGGGCCTGGCACGCCCGTTCTACCCTGGCACCTCTCCAGGCGCTTGGCTGATCGATCAGCCAGCCGGGATTAGAGATCTGCGCTCTACACCCTACCCAGAAAGTCTTTCCGCTGATGTTAGTGTCATCCCAACGGGGCAGGCCGGTTAGCTGATGGATCCATCAGCAGGGGGCCGGTCTGCTCCCTGAGGGACTCACCAACTCCCAACGCCAATGACCCCCTGGATCTACCTCCTTCTTCTACCTCTGGTCGTCGTCTTCTTAAGAAGGCTCTACCGGCGCATCGAGCGCTTCGACCGGGAGCAGGAGGCCCTGGATAAGGCCGAGCACCGCGACGCCCTAGAAGCGCTCGTTCCTCCTGGAGCCGGGTATGGCGGCTGGTACAACGAACCTGCTACCCTGGCACAGCGCCGTGAGCGCCTGAAGAGCTACGACCTCGAACAGCTCCTCCAGCGCTGCAACCAGCTGGTAGAGGAGGCCAAGGCCGCCGAGGCTGCCGCTGATGGGCACAAGGGGGACCACAAGC
Organism: Chrysaora achlyos; assembly: GCA_015164055.2. Classification (NCBI taxonomy): domain Eukaryota; kingdom Metazoa; phylum Cnidaria; class Scyphozoa; order Semaeostomeae; family Pelagiidae; genus Chrysaora; species Chrysaora achlyos. Next base: position 15,340 of record WUAR02046677.1, read on the forward strand.
CATGATGAGGATTCACCTATGAAACTCCCGCCCCTACTCTTAGCGCTCTGCCTCTTCGCCGTCGTGCCTGCGCTCCTCATTGCCGCCATCTCCCTCCTCGCTAACCGCTAGCCGCTAGCCCGTGAGCTCTAGCCTCCTCATCGACGAGCCGCCCCTGGTCGTCTCGCCCACGCTCGCCAAGATCGTGGGCCTTAAGAAAGCTGTCTTTCTCCAACAGCTCCACTTCCTCAGTGAGCGCTCGGTGCAGATCAGGCGCGGCCCAGGGGGCAAGATGCGCCGCTGGGTCGCGCTCTCGGCCAAGGAGTGGCACGACCCCGAGAAAGGACGCCTCACCTTCGCTTCGGTCCGCACGATAGAGCGCCTCTGGAATGAGCTTGCCGAGTCAGGCCTCGTCCTGGCAAAACAGTTCGGAAAAACGCGCGGCGATATGAGGAATTTCTACTGCGTGGACTATACCCATCTCGCCAAAATGGCGGAATGCCATCTCGCCAAAGTGGCGGAATCAGCACTCCCACAAAATGGCGGAATGGCATCCCGCCAACTTGACGTCTTCAGCACTCCGCCAAAGTGCGTAGATGCCCATTCCGCCAACTTGGCGGAATCTTCCTTAGAAGAGGGTTTTGTTGTTGTAAGACAAGAAGAAGAACAACAAGAGCCAGTCCTCCCCGCGCGCGAGGCCGAGCCTCCAGATCCAGATCAAGCCGAGCCTGCTGCCGCAGAGGAAGCTGCCCCCACTGAAGACCATCCCACGCCCCGGATGGAAGCCTACCAACTGCTCGACGAGCGGGGCGTATCTCGCGATGTGTCCCTTTCCCTCATCCGTCACTATTCCGACTACGAGATACAGCGCCAGTGTGCCCACCTCGACTGGCAAATGAGCCAGGGCATGCGCATACGCAATCCCGGCGGACGCCTGGCCAAGATGATTCGGGAGTGCTGGCGCTTGCCCCCTGGAGCCAGAGCCGCCTACCAGCGCCGCTTCGGGGGTGAAGAAGCCGAAGCACTGCCAGCGTCCGTACTGGCCAGCACGGAGATGGGAAAACCCCAGATGGAGGACGACGCCTTCGACCTACGCCTGGCTCAGATGCCAGAGCTTGAGCGGCGGGCTCTACGCCTGGAGGCCGAACGCCGGGCTCGCGAGCAAAACCCCGCAATGGATGGCTACCTGCTAGAGGCCCAAATTCAGATTCACATGCGCCGCCTCGTGCGGCAGGCCGCAGTAGACGCTACGGCCCAACCATAACCGAACTAGCGGCACGTATGCAGCCCTAGTACAACCGACCAACACCATGATAACACAGGCCCCAACCACCACCTTCGAAGAAATCGAAAACCGCTTTGAGACGGGCTACCAGCTCCTCATTAGCCACACCCACCGCCGGGCAAGCCTCTTCCGCTCCCGCGACGGGCAGAGCCGTGTCCTGGACTACGGCCAAGTCCTGGCACTCCTGCCCCGCCTTAAGAAGCAGTACGCCGAGAAGATCCAGGAAAGTGGCCAGCAGCCCGAGGACACCCTCCGGCCCATGAACGAGGGCGGAGGAGCTGAGGCCGCCCTCCGAATGGCCCCGCCTCCACCAAGCGCCGTACTGTCCCAGGCCAAAGCCGAGGCTGCACCTGGGGCTGACCCTGAGACTAAGGCTGAACCTGAGGCTAAGCCCATCGTGCTCGATAGGCCCTACTACACCGCCCGCGAACTCGCAGCGGTAACAGGCATCGACTCGAACCGCTTCAAGGCGCTCCATCGCTACGTCGAGAGCCGCCCGGGCAAGGATGCCAGGGAGTACCGAACCGGCAAGGCCCTGGCTGAGAAAGTCAAGAAATACGGCTTCGACCTCCAGGTGGAACTCTTACCGGCCTACCAGGACGTTGAGGGCAAAGTCGCTGAGAGCCAGAAGACCAACTCAAAGCCGAAATCGAAGGCAAAGGGCAGCTCGGCTGCTGCGAGGAAAGCAGCCAAGTCGAAACCAACGAAGAAGCCCAGCCTACCAGCGCAGAAAAACGAGGTGGCCACCGAAGCGGCAGCCGCTTCACCGGCTGCGCCCGTCGACGGCGTAGGGATCGGCGAACCCCTCGTCCTCCATGTGCCTGCCCAGGTGCCGGAGGTCGTTCCCGGCCAGGGCGACGGCAGCCTGGACGGCAGCCCGGGTCGTCTATCGCACCATGTCGAGAGCAAGCTCTACCGGGCTGAGGCGCTCGCGGGCCTGCTTCACCGCCGCCTCTTGGATGCCGAGCGCGTCGTACCGGCAGACTTCTACCTAGCTGAGGTCGTCCACCAGGACCTCACCGGGGTGCTCGCCACAGTAGCCGAAGAGGCGCGGGCTGCCGTACTCGGTACCCCGCCCTCCTGATGCGCACAGGCTGCCCGGACGTCACTGTCACCTAGCACGGTCGGCGTATGATGGGTGTACGCCAACCAACCGGTCAATCACATAGGGAAAATCAATGGCGATAGAGCCCACAACGGTAGCCGTCCTCACACCCGAGCAGATCGAAGGCCTCGCTGCGGAGGCTGCCCTCCAGGCCGCCCGGGCCGCGCTGGGCTACGTAGCCGGAGATCTAGAGCGCCTCGCCGGTGTGCTCCAGGAGCAGCGCGGCATCTTAAACAAGCACCAGGTGATGACGCTGCTCTCGATTACCGATGAGGGCACGCTCCGCAGTTATATCAACGAGAAGGGCCTCCGGTGCTACCGGCCAGGGCGGAGCCCGCTCTTCCTCCTGGAGGATGTCGTGGCGTTTATCAAGCGGCACCCCGACCCTTGAACCCTTCGGCTGCAGCGCTTGCATCTCCGGTGAAAGAAGAAGATACTGAGGCCCTAGCACATCGCTGAATCTCTAAAGGACCATGGCGATTCTCTTCCTCCTGGCGGGCTTCACGGCACTCTCAAGCTTTCTGGTGTACGTAAGAGGTAGAAAATACGCCCAGGTGTACCCGGGAGAGCTGCCCCCTCGCCCCACCTACCGAGAGGCGCTTAACTTCCTGCTCCACCAATGCTACCTGCTCTTCTTTATTTGGGTGGGCCTGTCGACAGGGTCGGTATCGCTCGCAGAGATCGGCATTAAAACCGTAGTGCCAGTCTGGGCCAGTTTGGCAGCGGGCCTGGGACTCTACCTTATCTATGTAGCCAGTGGCATGCTCACAGGCCACCTCCTTGGTCCGAATGAAAAAATGCAGGACGCCGCCTACCTCGCCATGCGGCAGCTCTAGCCGCGCACGAAGGAAGGCCAGCGCATGATGCGGTTCGCCATGGGCGTGCTAAACCCTATTTCTGAAGAGGTGCTCTTTCGCGGTGTTGTGGTCTTCTTGCTGGGCACGCTCCTGGAAAGCTTTGTAGTCTCGGTCTTGCTCGGCGCGCTCGTAAACATGACAAACCACTTGTATCATGGATGGTCGGTGGTGGTGTCTCACCTGCTCTTTTATGCAGCCGTGACGGCGGTCTTGTTCTCGCCCCTTGGCCTAATTGGCGCTATCGGCTTTCATGTTGGAGCCGATGTGGTCCCGCTCCTTGTGCTGCGCCGCCAAATGACAGCGTGGGTCAGCAGGCACCGCAGGCCAGCGGCACCCCCAGCCTCTACTCAAAAAGCCGCATCTTCTCATCGAGCCGGGACTGCTTGAGGTCCTCAATATAGAGTTCCGTCGTCCGGAGCGTGCCGTGCCGGAGCGCCGCGTTTAGATCCCGAACGTCAAAGCCCAAATCTAAGGCCATCGAGGCGAAGGTATGCCGGGCAATGTGAAACGTGAGCCGCGTCTCGATGCCTGCCCTCTCGGCGAGTTTCTTTAGATACTTATTGTAGAGCGAGAGCTTGCGCCCGATCGCCCGGCGCGCGAGTTCTTCGGTGGTAAGGGTCTCGCCATCGAGGGCCGGAAACACCCGCTCGAAGCGCCCCCTTCTCGGCTGGTACACCGAGAGCACATCCCAGGCCGGGCGCGGCAGCAGCATATCGATAAACTTACCATTCTTGCGCATCACGTAGGAGAGCCGTGCGCCCTCTTCATGCGCACGCAGGGCCTCCCACCTAAGCGTTGCCAGGTCGGCCCAGCGCATCCCCTGGGCGTAGGTCGCGAATATGAAAGCGTTCCTTACGTCCCGGAGCAGCGCCGATCGGGGCACGCCCTTGAGCCTTCCACCGTGCTGCCCGGCGGCCTCCTCGCCCGGCAGCTCTAGCTCCCGCAGCGCCTGTATTTCGGATAGGGTAAGCGCCCTCTTCCGGGTGCGCTCCTCTTTAATCGAGACGTGGAAGAAGGGATTAGCCCCTTGAGAGACGCGGCCCTCCCGTATGGCCGTGTAGACGTCCGCCCGGAGGTCCTTCATGTTCTTGGCGATGGTGTTGGCCCCGTTCTGGTAGCGCTCCGAGAGGAACGCCTGAAAGCCTCGGAGCAGCTCGGGCGTGATCTCACCAAAGGCAAGCCCCTTTCGGCCCCGGCTCTCTACAAAGGACCGGAGCTTGCGCAGATAGATGCGGTGGTTATCCGCCGTTGCAAGCTGGCCGCGGCGGGCGTAGTCCTGAGCAAGCCCCTCGGCGTAGTGGAGAAAGTCATCCCCCTCCCCTTTCGATGTAGCGCCGGGCTTCAGTAGGAGCTCCACGTCCGACTTGAGATCGTCTGCCGTAAAGGCCTGGCCGCTCGTCTTGCGGGCCAGGAGTGCGGACTGCGCCTGGCTAAGCGAGCGCTGCAAATAGGTGTTTAGCTTTTCATGCTCCGGGTGGCCCTTCCGCACTGCGCTCGAGGAGGCATTCCAGTGCTTTTTGTGGACTTTAATTCCCAGCGAGACGTAGCGCGTGGAACGCTTGTGGGATATACGGATATAGAGAGGTAGGTCGGACGAGCCGTCTTTCGAGGGCCGCTCCTTGACCGTGATCTTTGCCATCGGGCGGAAAAAAGTAATACTTGGGGCGTATTTCGGGTACAGCTTGAGGTACAACTTTTCATGCCGATTGTCAACTGGTTAGCACCGGGACTGCTAGGCCGATAGGCTGTAAAGGCCGCTTTTTAGGCCAAACCCGGCACAAACCGGTACCTAAAAGATCGGTGTGCGACTTCTACCCGGGGAGCCATAAAAAACGGCGAAATCAGCTTAAATAGGCTGATTTCGCCGTTTTTTATGGATTCCATTTTTTTGCAGGCTCAATTGTAGGCGCATGGAGGAATTGACACCCAACCAGCGCATGGCCCTCATCTGGTTAGTTGAGCGCGCCATAGCCGATGACATTGATGGAGAGGAATTCGTTTTTGGCTGGACAAGGGACGGCTTTTTCATAGCTGGGTATCCCACTGATGAAACGCCCAGGGATATCAAGCGGTCATCCATGGAGCGACTCAAACTGTACGAGTATATAACGGCCTCGCAGCTCGGTGGCCGCAACTTTCGAGGGTATATTGAAGCCACAGCGTATGCAGCTGTTCAGCAACTCCAGGGTCACCAATCAGAACGAGCAAAACCTTCCTCTACTCCTGACGCTAGATCTGTTGCTATTGTTTACGGCAGAAACTCGACCATAAATCAATCAATGTTTGCCTTCTTGAGAGCCTTAGACTTAAAGCCCTTAGAATGGAGTCTTGCGACTGCTGCTACCGGTTCTGGCAGTCCGTTCAATAAGGAAGTTATTGATGCATTATTTGAGTGGGAATCTGGCCCAGAACATAATTTGGGAAACAAATAATGAACAACATCTCTAAATGGCTGTAATATACCTTATTTCAGGC
>WUAR02047787.1:0-20966 GCA_015164055.2 Chrysaora achlyos
TTGAAGAATTCACATGTACTGAATTTAGCTTTAATGTTATGTCTTTCCAGCCTCTGTAAAACCTCTGATAGAACTTTTTTATGCTCCTCAACGGACGTGGTTGTGATCAGAATATCGTCTAAATAACACACATCATTCTTCACACCAGACAACACCCTTTCCATGACTGACTGAAATATGGCAGGGGCACTAGAGACACCAAAATTTAGCCTCTCTATTCTAAATAACCCCTTGTGAGTATTGATGGTTAACATATTTTTAGCATCTTTTTCAAGCTGTAACTGCTGATATGCATTGTACAAGTCCAATTTGCTGAAATAAACCCCTCCAGAAAGTGTTGCAAATATATCTTCAATTTTAGGGAATGGGTATTGGTCAACATCTAGCACTGAATTCACTGCAACTTTGTAGTCCCCACAAATTCTGACTCTACCATCAGTTTTTGGAACCACCACTATTGGAGATGCCCATTCATTATGCATCACTGGTGTCATAATACCATCTTTGGTCAAACGATCAAGTTCCTTCTTCACAACTTCCCTCAAAGGAAATGGAACAGGACGGGCCTTCTTAGAAACAGGTTTAGCATCTTTTTTTATAAGTAAATCTGCTTTAGACCATGCGTACCATCAAACAGAAATCTGTGCTTTTTTAAAAGCTCCTCACCAACACCTTAATTTACCACAAACAGCTGTTTCCAATCAAGCTTAATTTCCATCAACCAGTTTCTTCCTAACAAAGCTGGCTTGTCTCCATCAACAACAACCAATGGTAACTAAGCCCTTTGTCCTTTAAACTCAACATCAACCAAAATTTCTCCTTTAGTTGCAAGAACCTCACCAGAATAAGACTGAAGTTGCTTTGAAAATGAAGATAAGGGCACATGTTGCAGGTATTTCTCATAAATCCATTTCCAACAACTGAAACTACTGCCCCAGTGTCAATTTCCATAGTCAAAGGAATACCATTGACAGAAACTGTTTCCTGTAAAGTAGCCTTGGCATCATCTCTACAAGTATAAATTGTATGCAAGTCTTCATCACTGTCCCCAGCATTACTTGATGAAATACCAAGATAACTTGTTTTCTCAACTGGTGCAGTTTTTTTCTTTTCACTTCTACACTTTTTTGAAGAGTGACCTTGTTTTGAGCAATCAAAATATTTCAATGACTTGAATTTGCAATCATTTGCAATATGTTTATCTCCTCCACACCGCCAACACTCTGTAGCTTGTTTAGATCCAAAAGCACTCGCTTTTGCTCTCTTTTTGTGTTTATGCTCAACTCTGTGAACTCCTATCCCACCACTTGAGCTTGATGGGTGTAAATCAATTGCATTTCTTTGTGCTAATTCCATTGCAACAGTGAACTTCTCTGCCTTGTCAAAGGTAAGATCAACTTCTGTTAAAAGCTTCCTCTGAATACCTTCTGAACGCAAACCACAAACAGGCCTATCACGCAAAGCAATTGACAAGAATTCTCCAAAGTGACAGGTACTTGCAAGTTTCTTAAGCTCAACAATATAATCTGAAATAGACTCATTTTCATGTTGATTTCTCTTGTAGAATCGAAAACGCTCTGCAATTACCAAAGTTTTTGGTTGAAAATGAGCAGATAATGTAGCCTACAGCTCATCATACGTTTTATTTGAAGGAACATCTGGAGTCATCAAATTTCTCAATAACGAATATGTTGAGGGTCCAGTTCCACTCGAAAATGCAGCCTCTTTCTTGGGTGCATCAGTAATATCAATCGCAATGAAAAACTGTTCCAGTCTTGCTACATAACAACTCCACACAAAAGATCCAAAACGAGGCTAATTCTTTACACATTGTCTTGAGGGAAATACAACTACATTGATGACGAAAGACAGAACAGCTTTAATTCAAAAAGATAAGTTAAGAGGGATTGAATCAAGTAATTAAAGACCAATAACCACTCTACCACTTGTTTGGAAGCTACTGACTGGATTGGTAACGGCCGAAGTCTATGGTTTCTTAGAGACAGAGAAATTATTACCTGGGGAACAGAAAGGTTGGAAATGATAATATCGATGGGAACTGCAGACTTCTTATTCGTTAACCAAATGGTGTTACGAGAGGCCAGGATGTGGAAAAAGAACTTGGCAATGGATTGGGTATATTACAGCAAGGCTTATGACATGTTCCCCCATTTGGGGATATTGGAGTGTTTGAAATCCTTAGGTATTTAGCGACAACATACAACTGTGCCTTGAAGAGACAATAAAAACTTGGAGGGTTGAAGGTTTGATCCTAACTGCTTAACAACAAGCGTTAAGAACAACTCGATCAAACACAGCATAGATACGACCTCAGAGACACCACTGTGTAGATTGTGGAGAGACTCTACTGAAACTGTATGACCAATTATCAGTGGATGCAAGAAGCTTGCCCAGAGAGAGTACAGGAAGTGCCATGACAAGGTGGCCTTGCGGGTACACTGGGAGATTTACAGAAGGCATGAGATAGAATTTACTGACAATTGGTATGACCACCAGCCATTGCAGTTGCAGAGAATGAAGCCGTTCAAATTACCTTGGACATGATTGTATACAACGAATGGACACTAATTGACAGCTGTACCAGCAGACCAGAACATCATCAATAATCAGGAAGCGAAAGTGGATAAATATCAGGACCTAGCATTTGAGTTAAACAGAATCCACAGAGCATCAAAAGTGTCAGTAATACCAATTGTGATTGGTGCGCTTGGGACAATCTTGAAGAACGCAAAAACTTGGCATTGGAAGTTACACGTACCTGACATCATTGGAAGTGCTTAGCTGTTGATACCTTGGAACAGCTCACATATTGTGGAAAGTGCTGTGTTTCTAAGCTGCGGGAAGTAGCTAGCTCAGATATGACAAAGAAAACCCAGAAGAACATCAAAGGACTGGAGAGAATCACACAATGATAATGATATTAATAATAATAATAATAATAATGATAATAATAATAATAATGATAATGATGATAATAATAATAATAATAATAATAATAATAATAATAATACTAATTAGAAAAATAGAAAATAAGAGCGAGACTGGTAACAAAAAGTGAACTTAATAGATTAATCAAGATAGAAGCAATCACCCGTTGGAAGCCATCATATTATGGACAAAAAAAAAGTAAAAGACACCTTAGTCCCTTCAATTTTCGCCCCTCCCCCCCCCCTTATCTAGTATAAGTCGGTCAGTCGAATGAAAGAGTTTTTCGGAAAGTACTGTATTGATCTAAAGAAGATGACAGTTTATTCTGTTCAATCTGAAGCAGATGGCTGCTGATGATTTGGATGGATATAGCCCTGAGGAAGAGAATGTGGAACTAGAACAACAAGTTTATACATCAATTATATAAAATTATAGAATCAATAGAATCAATTTCTTTTATAGAAACAGATTTTTTTCCTTTCAAATTTTTGCCCCCCCCCCCTCCAATATTTCAAAGACAGGCTAAGCTTGAAGGGACTAAGGATATCCAAAAAATTGAGGAGATTTTCATCACCAAAAAGCTCTGTTTCAACTGTTATGTACAGAAAACCAACCAGAACAGAAAGAAGAAACTTGCAAGAAAATTCAACATCTATCAGCTCAACATCAGCAATGTGGACGAAACCTTGAACATCGAACCTGACGTGACAATGGTGTGTAGAGAAGATTTGCTGACGTTACCAAACCCATGTTATGACGAGCATATTCAAAAATATGATCATCTGATGTAACTGCTGATGTTAGATCTAATAGCACTGTTGCTCGGCGATGCGAATTACAGTTTCTCCCAAAATGATTCGTAGATCTTCTTCTCTGTTATTCCCTACATTGACATTCCCTTTCCACATTTCCCTCTCTTTTCGCTACCTCTTTCCCACGCAACAGCACGTAATTGCAGCACCAGCCAATCACATAGTCCATGTATTATTTAAACGTTTGAAAATGTACGTTTGTTTGATTTACTCTGGAAAAGCGCTGTATGGCTGTGCGAAATATTAGAAGCTACTCTTGATATTGTGATTTGTTTTCTCGCCTCTTCGTTCTTCTTGTATTATTTTGTGATGTTCTGGCTCTACTATTTAATTATGCATACATTTTAATGTATATTAAACAATTTTCAAATGCCAGGACAAGAACCGTGGCGCAGCACATATTGTAATCGTTTTTATTTAAATCGATTGTAGCCGTTTTATGTTTCACTAATCTTTTTGTAGGGCAATTATGGAAAGACTGGATAGACATAATGATGATTTCCGAACGTTTGATTCATTTTTCGATGTGAGTTATGTTGTTTGACCTTAATTTTTGTATTATGCAATATTTCATATTCCCCCCCCCCCCAAAAAAAAAAAAAAAAAGGTGAGTGATATTCTACGCAATTTACCAACAAAAAGCATGCTTTGGAAGAAGCTTACATGGAAAATCTGACAACGTTGACCTGATGGGCAAACATAAAAACATTGCAAGTGATGATCTAAGATTTCAGGTCTCTGCTTTTCCCAATTTGACCAGGTATATTGTAAATGTTAAAATGTCCAGGTCTCGCGATACTTAGGTTATGGTGGTTATAATTCAAAAATTTATTTGATGAAGCTCTTGGCGGTAGGCTGCTGACTACAAGTATACCATGTGTTTTTTCGTTTTCTTCTGTTTGAATTTCTAAAAGGTGGGCATATTGAAGATGTGACCAATCTAGATAAGAGAGATAGCAACAGTAGAATATGGTTCCGGGTCAACTATACTTAATATTCAACATATTCCTTAATCTGGTAATTTATTCTTGATTCAAATGAGTCAGTTTCCGGATAAATCTCAGCAAATCTTTTGATTTAGAAAAACGTTTACTGTGTGGGTGCAAAATATTTTCCTGGATTACAGATCGGCTAATGCATTTCGTTTCCCTGGTATATAGTGGTAGCCGAGAGCCACACTCTCTGTTTTATTTCTCATTACCACATTTTTTTACTTAATTGTCATATTCTTGTGACTTATTGTACCCATATTATTTACGTTATGCGCAGCTATTGTATTATCAATTATGTTTTATATGCGTGTCATGGAGTTTTCCCCATGACTGCAAGCCTAGCAAAACTGCTAATAGTTCCAAATATTTGACTGTCCCAGTTTCCTGTCGCTTTAGTACCATTAAGTATGGCACTTAAGCCAATTTTTGATGCAATTTATAAAAAGAAATACTAATTGTTTTTTATGGATAATTAATTTGGATGATTTTGTACATTGTTTACCCACCATTTCAAATCTAGTTTTGCTGAATTGTCCGAAATATCTAGACTTACTTTCCTAAATAATTCTCATTTTGCAATTGGTTCTGCTGTGGGTCTTCTGCAACCATTACGTTCTGCGATGATCTTACTTGCTCATTCTGCGGTTCATTCCGCCTTAACTCCACTATTTCTATTCTTAGGTTCTTACGGTAGTATCCACTTGGAAGTGGTAGCTGCTTCCTCCACAAACCTAATTCCGTCTTGATATTCCATGCCTACAGAGGTTTTCCAATTCTTCCGAAAATTTTGAAAATGGGAAACCGCAATACTATGACAGACAACCACAGACAGGAGAGTCACAAATCCATCTAAGGAATTGTGGTGTAGCGTAGTGTGATGGTGTAGAATTCGTAATGTCAGTTCAGTTGCATGATAACAATTTAAGACACGGATGCCTCTTCTTCCGCATTTAATTGCAGCTGTTATTTGCCTCCACTCACATAATAGTTTGAAACAAAAACGATGTGCTAGTGTTGTCCACTATACTTTTGTCTACAATTTTTCAGGCTGATGTCCTAAAAGAGGCAAGCTTTGCGAGACCAGCAAAATTGGCATTAATATCGAATAAGAAAATGAAGACCACCAAGAGCAATTCATCGAATCATGTTGAGAAGCCAGGAAATGAAAAACAACTGATTTGTGCTCCAAAGAAGCCGGTGAATGCATATTTCATTTATTGCCAGCGTTCACGTAATGAAATATTGAATGGTCAGCCTAATATCAGTCACCAAGATCTTACAAAGCTCCTGGCTAAACAATGGAACCAAATGAAACCAGAACAAAAGCAGGTAATGAAGTAATCATGAATTTTACATATCATGAACAATGGCATAATCAAAATGCAAACAGTTATATAAAGTTGTAGCATTTAGTTTTATATAATGTATGTTCAATTTAGCACGAAAACAGAAACTGTACAAAAAAAATTCCAGTAAGAATAAAACGGCTATTCAGAATCCTTACTTTGTGTAATATTTGTTTTTCTGTTAGGTATATTACGAATTTTATGAACAAGATAAAGAAAGATACGAAACTGAGCTTGAAGAGTATACCGAGGCAGGTCTAAAAGTTGGGAAAAGTAAGCAGAAGCTACCAGGAAAAGAGGAAACACATGCCAATGTCGTACGATCTAACATAGCTGCTTCTCCAACACTCAATTCCCTAGCAGATCCAGCTGGTCTTTCATCGGGTTTTTCCCTCGCTCAGATACCTTCTCCTACATTGGCACATGACGAAAGTCCTTATGGAATATCAAATATTCCTTCTCCCTCATTCCAGTAAATTCAATAAATACATAGAATCGTTTATCTTTTCAAAGTAGTGAGAAACAGGCAAGAGCTGTGACGTCCAATTATTTCTACGTTAATACTCTGCTTAAGAACAAAATTTGGAATATTTTTATTAAACACATCGTTTACTGATAAAAATTACTCTGTCTTAAGCTACACAGGCAGATTTATTTACATTACTTAATATACATTGTGAACAAAGAAAATGAAATGCACAAATGATATGCTTTAATCCTGAAACAAAAACTATGAACGCCAAAAAATCAAGTTCATGGATTTGTTGTTCTGTGTATTTAGTATTTTGTAAAATTGATTAGCCCTTTAGACAGAGCTCACAGGAATCTAGAAATAAACAATCTTCCTTGCTCTAAACACCTTTGTCATTTCGGGGCATTCATAATATGGCGGGGATATTTGCCAGTGGGCCCACTGATCGTCCGATAACTGATATTTTGTGAACACTCTTTAAATATCAAAATAAAAGTGGACAAGCTGTTATTTACGATAGACATGAACACACACACAAATTGCTTTCAAATTATACCAAGGATAGGGATTCTCCCGCATCGCCATTTTCTTGAATAAAACTAACGCCTTTTGGAGAGTTAGAACAAAGCAGCTGAATTTTCTCAGTGGTTGCAACAGTATCAAATTCTCTTCTCCTTTTTTTTCTGCTGTTGCAATTCAGTATGGAAGGTGAGTTGTTGGGTGAATCTTTTGGTGTTCCTCTGGGAGTACCGTTGACACCACTGTTCAACAACTTTGTTCTCAAACTGGGAGAATTTCTCAGCAATGCCATTGAGAATTGGCTGCCAATCTTTGCGTTATGGCATTTCGGTCTTTCCTCCTCAAAATGCCTATTTCTTTTCAAGCTTTCTTCAGCATCAACAAGCCAATATGTTGTCACATTGCCTTTTCCCTTAAAATGCAGATAATGTTATAATGAACTAATCAACAAATAATAAACAAATGAGTCTTTAGATCAAGCAAAAAAATACATTAATTGAATATCTATGAGGAAATCTATGAAGAAATTTACGAAGAAAAAATAAACGAATTTCTTCAACTCACTTTTAGATGAACTTCACCTCTCTCTTGAAGTTCAAACCCTCCTAGTGTTACCAGTGCTTGTCTTGTTGATGCACTTACGTGTATTTTCAGTGCTGTAAAATTATTAAAGCATTGCAAATGGTACACAATTTTAATAATGGTTCCAACAACTTCATATACGATTGCTAACAAAAAGCCAATTATTTACAATCTTTAACGGCAACATTAGATTTCAGCATAGAGGATAGTTAAATACTGGAAATATTTGGTTGTAGAATTGCCACTCACGTTCTCCAGTTGTCTCCAATCTAGAAGAGGTATTGACGGTATCCCCAAAAAGACAATATCTGGGCATAGTCGTGCCTACGACGCCAGCTACCACGGGACCTGTAAATCCAATTATTTTTAATTAATGCTTTGTTCTTTCTGTAAAAGCTAACAGACATAAACAGCACTAAAACAAAACAAAATTCAACAGAAAAAAGGTTCCATTACCTGTATGGACTCCAACGCGTAGCTTGAGTTTGTATCCGGGTTTATGACGGATTGCAAAATCTTTTACTGCTGATAAGATGTGCAATGACATCAAAGCAATTTCCTTAGCATGTTGCCGCCCATTTCTGATAGGAAGACCCGATGCTACCATATACGCATCTCCAATGGTTTCGACCTGAAAACATTTGTTCATTATTTAGATATGCAATACAGGTATCAAAATCAATGTCTGAAAAGATGGTTGCTGAAATTGTTAATTTTGTTGCCAAATGGCTTATTTCTATACAGCAATTTGGCTTCTTCACCTTGTAGACATCGTATCCCTTGATGACGTCATCAAACAACGTATACAAATCATTCAGGATATTTACAACCTGGAAAAATATTAAAGAATCAGTTGTAGAATGCACCCAATATAGTAATATGCACTACATGCTCAACATTCAGCATGAAAAGAGAATTTTAACATTTTCGGTGATTCTCTCCAGCAATATAAAGATTTCGATAAATGATTGGTTTTTTCGGATGGCCAAATAAGATGCAAACAATTCCAACATTAAAACAACGCACTTGGTTATACATCAAGAATGGCAAACTGTGTCCAATGGAGCACTGTTTATTCAATAATCCATGGATAATTAGCAACAGATAGAAAAAGTAATTGTCAGGTTACAAAGAAAGATCAAAATCCTCGCAAAGCAGTATAGTCAAAGAACAATAGCCCACGGAGTTATATTGTTTAAAGATTCCAAATAAAAAGATCCACCTGCATTGGAGAACATTCGGCACACAAAGTTGTAAAACCAACGATATCACTGAAGTAAATGGAAACATCATTAAAATCTTCTGCTTCTACAGCTTTGCCCATTTTCAACTGTTTTGCAACCGTGATTGGTAACATTCTCTCTAGTAATGCCTCAGTTTTTCGTTTCTCCTCTAATAGCTCTCCTGTTTTACGTTCCACTAGCTCCTCTAAATTTTCAGTATAACTCTCCATCATGTATATCATGTTATCAAATATGTTTCTTTTCCTGTTAAGAAAAAATTAGCATTTTAAAGACATGAACAACACAGATTTTGTATGCATCCATGAAGTTAACACACATTTTCCTTGGCCTTAACATACGGTATTTTCTTAGAAAATAGATGACAAAATCAACTGCTACAATACCAACATTCTTTGTTTTGGCGTAAATAATAAATGAGTACTAAAGGGGACACGTACAGTCCAACATGTCTCATCATGTTTTCAATCTCTTTTCTTATTTCAGTAAGATTAAATCTATCTTCAGGATCTTCATTCCAACACTTCTTCATTAAATCTCGAAGTCCTTCGATGTGTTCTATCAGATGAGGAACTGGTGGTCTAAATGGCGGGTATTCAGTAAACTGCACCCGCTCAATTATTTCTGAAACAAGAAAGACAATTGAAAAAAATTGCCAGGTTATTAATAAAGGGCGATATCAGAGTTTATGCGAGGTCTGACAGTTTCATCATTACAAAGCTTTCTTTTCTCGGATTGTCAATACCGCGATTTGTTAAACTAAGCCATGGTAGATAGGCTAAAAAAACACGTTGACAATATTTAGAAATGTTGAAACAAAAATTGTATTTTCTCATCTTCTTTACCTTGAGGGTCTAGGTACGTTCCACTCCAGGCCCCCTCTCGGGTATGAAATTCTTGTAGGATGATGGCAAAGCTGTAAACATCACCTTGCTGGGAGCCACGCGTTGAATATAAACCACCTTGGAGCCTCTCTGGGGCACACCACAGCAAGTCTAACATGTGTACAAAAAGTCAGTCTTAAAGTTGTATGTAACATTGCAATGAGAAACATAGATGATGAATCTTTAAGATTATCTTTCAGTATTTTGTTGCTTGTCCCAATTTAGAAAAGAATAACTAATATTTGATTAGTTATCAGGTTTAGACGTTTTGTGTCTCTTACGATCAATCGTGCACACTTTCCTTAATTCAGGATCTGACTTTTAATCATAAGTTCTGTTTTTTTTCTTAGGAGAAGATGGGGGAGCTTTTCTCGATTATCTTATTTCTAGAGCTCCTCCTTTAGTTCTTGATTTCTCCGTAGACATGCAACGTATTATAGTTAATGTAGAAACGTGTAGAAAGGAAAATGGATGATAAATCAAATATCGATCATCTACAGAGGTTATAGCTTTAAAGGCAAAGAAAAACGACGGATCTCGTAAATTTCCAGGCTTGCGAGCTTTTTTTCTGCTTTATATGCAATTTCAAGTAGGTATCTAAAATTGTCATTTTTGCTGCCGTTGCCAAGAGCTAAGAAGATATTTTGAAAGGAAAGGGTCCGAAATCATCAACATACTTTTGTAATACTCGTGGGTGCCAATGTCAGAGCTATCTTGCCTTGACTTGAAATTATTAAGGCCAAAATCGGTTAGCTTAAGAACCCATCTGCTGTCAATAACGCAGTTTGAAGATTTCAAGTTTCCATGTACTTTGATTTCAGTGGAGTTCAAGTAGAGCAAACCCTAAAAAAATAAATGCCTCCTTACTAATGTTGTAAAGAATTCTAGATTACACAGTTATGTCTGAATAACATTCAAATTCATTGTTCATTATTTTAAATAGTTCTTAAAGAATGATTAAAATCAGAATTTAGTAAAAAAAAAGTATTAATCGAACAAGTTACCTTAATTATATCATAAATCAGAGACAAAATAAAGAGTTTATCCAGTTTTATTGTTTCATTTTCTACCACATCCTGAAACAAAAAAAAATATAACAATATATTTAATGAAACAAAAAGGATTTTATTATGTTGCGAGAATGACAGATGTAACCAAATCTGCGTTTCGGGAATTATTGAGAATGCAACTATAAGAGATGAAACTAACCGATTTCTCAAATGATATCAAACAATCACCAGCATCAATCAACTTAGCAAGCAAACAAGATTGAAGAGAAAATGCAATGATTAATGTTGGGTGTTTCATTTAACAAAAAGTAAGGCAAAGTAAACTATAAATATTTTGTAAAAACCATAAACACGGTTACCTGCAAACTTCCTCTTGGAGCATACTGAGTGACAATAAGCACATTACCGGGTTCTGTACATGCTCCAATAAACATGTTTATATTATCATGACGAATATCTCGCATCTGTAAACAAACATTTTCTTATGTATAGTTAAAAAGCTTATGTAGCAGTAAGGTCAAACAGCCATGGCGTCTTCAAATAATAATAAAACATAATAGCACTGCTTGTGATTAAAATCAAAATATACCTGTTTTAATTCCATAAGGACATTTCTGCTAAGCTCAACATTTTTCTTGTTTATTTTCTTCACAGCCACAAAAGTTCCCTTGTATATGGCGACTGTGGTAAATTTCTGCCTTGGTTCTTTTTCCATTATACTCCAACTGTTGCTGGTCTTGAATATAAATCACAATACGATATGAAGAAAACGTTTTAGGATTCACTAGCCCACTACAATGCTGACGTCAATTGATCTGCTTTTTCACATAAATGGTATATTACAATAATAGCATATAAATCCAAGGATATCTAACTAAACAACAAAGCCTAGAAAGAATTCAAACCGTTCTTTTTGGCTGAAATTGACCATCGAAAGCTGTGGCTAAGGACGTACATTGCATCCTTAAAAAGCGATTTTCAGATATTTCTTTGCATCAGGGCTACCCGGCGCGACGTTTTGATATGTTAAGGCAGTGCTGGAACTGCTTGAATTGCCCTGCCGAATAGATTTCACGAGGGTTGGATACGCCTAAGACCGCCATAGAAGTTGCAAAACGACAGCAATTTTCATTGGTAGCACTTCCTTGGCTATATAAGCATCACCTCAAGAAACTCAAGAAACAGGCACAAATAATAGGATACTTACTATACTGCCAAGTGAGGAGCAGGATGGTGCTCTTCCATCGTACACAAATAATTCATTGGGATCAATTTTCCACAGTTGACTTGTCAATTCTCGTTCTAAGCGATATTGCCTGAAATAATGTAACGAAACAAAAGCTACAAAACCATTATACTGTATATATATAGAACTCTATTGTGAAAATACGTAATATACTTCTTTAGTGTATAAAATAAAACCACCAAACTGTGATGACGAGAGGAAGTTCGAAAGAGAAGCAAAAAGAAAATAAATATAGGAAGATCATACCTGTACATTACCACAGGAATGATGAGCAAAACTATTCCAACAACTGATAATGCAACAGCAATGGCAAGAAACAAATAATCTAAAGGAGAAAGGTAAATTTTATGATTTTGAACTACTTTGTTAAGCAGATAGCAATGTTTTACAAATCTTGACAATTTCAATAAACTTTGCAATTAAGAGCATTATTCTTAGAAAGTTATCTCCAAGACTATTTTATCTAGATCCAACGTAGCTACCTTGTATATTTTAAGGCTGTACATCCGATATAGGACAACTCTAAACATGACAAAGAAACTGTGAATAATAATGAAAAGTAAAAGCAAACTAAGCACATACCATTTCCCTCCTTTCCTTTTCCTACAGGGCACAGCTCGCCTTCAAAGCCACATTCAGGACTATCACGTGGTGCCTTGCCAGTTAAGGGCCATATTATATCTTGTCTTAAGACAAGCTTAACATTATTCTGGATATTGTGCGTGGCATTGCTGCGATGATCTCGTACAAATTCACCAACCTCCAGCACATGATCTATGTAGACAGAGCAGGTAATTATAGGATGCACACGGTATAAGGTGATTGTCAATAACATAGCAAGGTTATTAGCCAATCCATGTTCATATTCTCACAGGGATCTTTGTTTCAAATATTCGAAATAGAAGAATCATTTGACAAAAACTCCAAAGGTTTCCGAGGTATATTTTGAACTATATACCCTGAAATATATATAAGAAAAACTGCGGCATTATAAAACAATCTTTTTTCTATTTTTCCAGCTCTTCTCCTCGCCCTGTTGGACTTTATGACCTAACCATCTACTTATCTGGCAGTTCTATTCCCTTCAGCTTGTCTTTCCTCTCCTTTTTTGAAAACTAAGATAGCACATGTTTCAAAGCTTTTCCAAGACCTTCACTAAATTTTCAATAACTAAACCCAAGGGAATCAGTGCTACAACAAAAACCCGCTGTGTTAAATACTTTTCTAACGAGATGCCCTCCAAACACTTCGCCAAACGAAGTTAATTCTGGTATGGACCTCTTCCTACCTTTTCCTCATCTGATCATACACTCCACTATCTCCCGATGAGGTATCATGTCACAACTGTTTCATGCATGCAACAGCTAAAACATTTTCCAAAGGTTGATGATACCCCTACTGCCCTTTTGCAATCGTTGTTCTTTGGGTGAGAGTTTTACTTCTTTTAAAAATATCAAATTACGTCTGACAAAGGAGTGGGTTTGATGTCGCTACACGTACTTAAAAGTTATTCATTTTAAATCAACTTCAGGGTATATGGTTTCGCAAACAACAATAGTTTTGCCCAATTTATGTTATGATGATGTAAAAATCCCGAAATTGTCCACCGAAGATATTTCATTTGTAAAGAAGATATTCTGCTTGTAAAGAAGATATTTGATATCATAAAAAGAGGCAGAACAGAATTTCTTGATCCATGAAACAACCCAAAGCCATCAAAATTCATTATGCAGAGAAAATCATTCTCGTATTCACATGATATTTGATGAATTTTTAGCTTAATATATTCTTTGGCTTGGACAAGATGCAGCACTTTTTCAAAGATATTTCTTTGAAACCATTAAACTTAGTATCGATAAGGAGAATAAACATTTATCTGTTCACAAAAAAAACGATATGATTACACATTCAAAATTAGATTCCAACTGGAGAAGAGAACCAGTAATACAATGCATATTCAATTTCGGTAATGGGAATGGAAAATCAATCAAAGTGTGCAAGAATCTATCAGGTTAATTCTACCACACCAGTTCTATCGCATTTCGAAGTGGCACTAGAATTAAAAAGATACTAGGGAATACAAATTACCATATGTGCCTGAATAACGGGACTGAGAACAAGAGCAGGACTCATTGTGCGGAATACTAATAGTGCCAAATACAGTTCGCCTTAAAACGCAGTGGATTTATATCATTACGGATACATCAGGGCACCCACAGCAGTAAAATAAAAACAAAGAGAATCACAACACAAAGTAAGCTTAACAAATTAGAGCACAGCATGAGGAAAGTTAATATCATTCAAGACACCACGATTCATCTAAATGTCAAGTTTGTTGCTTTTAATGTTAACCTTACTTTTTGTATACACATATTTCTGTATACAAAAGTAAGCACTACATGCCAGTGCTCTATTGTACTTATACTTTTTAGGATCTGCCTTTCTGATAAAAAGAAAGGTGTTTAAGAACAACTCACCTTCTCCTCTTTTTTCTAATAGAGTAAAATTGAATTCCACCTCACCATTTTCATCAACATATATCTGGTGTCCAAGAATACCTGATCAAAATTATCAATATCAATTTTACCCAGATCACATGTTAATAAAAGACAATTATAGGCAATTACCTCCAGGGGCTTAAAGATACAACTTTCAAATCAATCTAAAACCAATGTCAAACAAAATTACAAAAACAATGTAGAACAAAATTTAACGGATGCTCTACTTACTCTGAAATGAAATTGACCTTATATTGTCGATAAGAGACTTTCCATCTCTTATGTTCTTTCCTTGTTGTAGGGACTTGTTCAATCCAATAGCATAAATTTGAACTGCATCATAGGCTCTGGCCCCCCAAAGAGGTGGCTGAAATTAAATATTGGCTTTAGCACACATAGTAGATAAGACTATATAAATATAAAACGTTAATGCTAGACGCTAATGCTAGCTCGATTAGCCGTAGCACTAAACAGTAGTGGCAGAGAGTGTTAATGTATGTAACAGTGGAATCTTCATTCCAAGCCCCCTCCCCCCGGAATTCTGTAATGGGATAGGAAGTTGCATTCCGCCAGAGCCCAGCGCAGAGTACATTAGGAAGACTCCATTTCAGATATGTATTTACCGATGACTGACTAAATTTCTTAAAATATTAACAATACCTAAAACATTTACACAATTAAAAGTGACAGTTCTAATAACATGTGTAAAAGTAAAGTCACTAGTAACTATATAAAATAAGATAAACAAGTAAAATTACATACAGATAGATTACACCAATGAGCGTCCTATTACAAATCTATTACAAGCAGCTCCTTAATTATTTTCTATTCTTGGCTAACGTCACTCAAACATGAAGTTGAATTGGCAAAAGAACGACACGCCTTTCCCTTCCCTGGACAGCCCCTTGAGATCCTACTCTGTTCGAAGTTCCTTTTGGGGGAAAAAAGGAGAACAGGAACCAAAATATTTATTTCTTCCCTCTCGAAAACCACAAACCACGGAACGGACAACACACCAAGAATCGAAAACCTCGTAAAGGACATCACTGGGATTCAATAAGCAAATTTTCATTTTCTTTTATTCTTTTTATCAGTAATTATTCGTTTCAATTGTCAAAATTTCAATTTAAAACATTTGACAAGCACTTTGAAATGGCTGTTAAACATCGTTGGGTTTATCGCAATATCGCAATACGTCATCAATCCTTTACACATATCTTCTAAAGTGATTTTAGAACGAAATGACCGAAACGACTGAAAAAGATAAAAGGAAACAAATTATTCTATAGCTTGAAAGATTTTTTTTCATGTTCTAAACTAGGAGAAATTTGATGAAACACGAACATTTCTAAAACAACCAAAATAAATTAAAAACACTAACCTGATATGTAGTAGCTTAAGGCTCAATGACAATTCTTTTTCCGTTAGCCCTACGATGGCCTTCCCAATCCAAATTTCCTGTGACGTTATGCCTCTTTTCATCAGTTGTGCCTTTGACGTACGCTTTAGCTGCTTGCGAGAAGAGTCCTTTGAATGCGTGGAGAGAAACATCCAAAAGAGCGAAGGGATGTTTGCAAAATGAACCACTGAATCACACACAAGGCACAGTCGGCGCGTAAAAAGCGTGACAGAATAAACCCCAACAAATTTAATTTCATTTGTTTGTGAAATAATGGGGGCATCACGCCAGGGGTGAATGGAGGGAAAAACGAAAGATCGCCGACCGTTAAACGGTGCAGCACTAAACAAAGGAATTCTGGAAACAAACATTTGCGCGTTATAATGTAGATGAGTTACTTGATCATCTACTTAACTTATAACAACGGGTGTGACCACATAGGGGATCGAGACATCATGTGAGATGGGCTTCACGCATTTGCCGCGAGTAATTGCCGTGCACCATTGAAAAGTCTGCTCTCCTCGCTCGTGTTAGATAACAGAATTGTGCTTCTCAAACATTTCGTATCTAAAACATTGCTCTTCTACACATAAGGGAGTTATTCATGGCTCCCTTTCTGAAATCTTCATGGCCAGGCCTATTTGAACATGGCAAATATAAACAACAAACCTGGCTTTCTGCTTTTTTCATATTAGTTCCATTTATTCTTCCAATGTAAGCACTACTGTAGAAGGGACGGCCAGCAATCCTTCGTCGAAGCCGCTCAACAAAAGAGGTATAAGAAGGTGTTGGTAGTTTTGGAGCAAGAATCAATGCTGCTTCAAATGCTTTCTTCAATTCTTTGGTTGTATGCAAGGTCTTGGCCCAGTGAGAAATATACCATTTAAAAGGTCTTTCTCTTTTTCTGGAAACTTCATCACCATCTTTGATAACCAAAATGAAAGCATATTCCCCATTTATCATGCCCTCATTGTAAGCAACAAGGAGTGATTCTCTAGCAATTGGGTAACTTGTCAAAAGGAGAATAACTGCAAAGAAAAAATGTTAAAGTGTTTCATTCAATTATCTGCATTCAAGTCTAGTCAAAAATCTAGAATTAAAGATGCATTATTCAAAATTCTTAATCTAATATCTGCTTTTTAATAAAAGGCTTGTATAAAATTGTACCAATTGTATCATCCTTGCAATAAAACAAAATGTGTGACAGCTTAATAATCATAAGTGCTTACAAGAATGAATATCAGACTGAAAGAATAGGGGTGAGTAAATGAACTAAAAACTATCTTTAAGGCCATAAGGACAGGGCTACCAAGTTTAAAAACATCATAAAATAAGTTGCTTTTCCATGAAATCATCTTTGGGAAAACGAAATATTTTATAACCCTAGGTATTTGACTTCTATTTAAGAAAACAAAATTCAGCTTACTTCTAGCTATTTTCTTGGCATTTTTCATTTTGATGACAAGTTCATGATGCTCATCAAGAACTGGGTTGTGGTTTGATGGATTTGGCAGATAGTGCTCAGCAGCTATTGTTATGTTCTGGCTTCTCATTTTCCTAACAACAAATTCTGCAGCTTCTTGGTGTAAAGATGTTTTTTCAATGAAAACAACTGCCCTTTTCCACTTGAAAGCATCGAAGAGTGCAATAAGAGAAGGAGTTAGCTGTCTATATATTGCGATTGTGCGTGCAAAGGTTGGGAATTTAGACTTGTCAGATAGCTCTGGATCAAGGCACATCTAAGGAAATTAGAATTTCAAGCTTACTGAAAGCCAAACCACATGAATATAAAAAATTACAGCTTGCAAAAATTAATAAAATTCAGAAAAGCAATGGTGGTAAGTTATTTTATTAGCCATGTAATGAAAATTAAATGGGTTATTTTCCTTCTTATTTTCTAATTTAAAATTCATGAATTGAAAAATTAGGGTTTTCAGTGATTTGAAGTCCGAAATCAGCATAAAGCAGGAAGTTTTAATTATGAAATAACAAAAGTGTGAAACCAAATGATGGCAGCTGCCATGTAACCTGGAAAAGTGACAACAATATTCTTCATGCAAATATTTTATTAAAGGATGGTGAGAACTTTTTATGCAGCACATTGTCTTACTAATCAACTTGATTTATATTGGAAAACAGAAGCATGTTAAATTTTTGAAGACCCAGTTACGTCTAGACAGCTGAAAATTTATGCAAGAAAATCTTGAAATTTAACTTCTTTAATCAAATGCGTAGCATAGATATGATTTCCAATCAAGGCCTTTTGTAGAAATGATCAGAATTTTCTGTGTGTTTCAAAACAAATAAAACAGACAACTTGATCAATTTTTACAATACTTTTATTTAGAATACAACTGAAAAGTATTCTTGAAAATCTGTGACGGTCGATATGTTATGTTTTATGTAATGGGAAAGATGAAGATACATAACTCAAAAAGCTTACGTGAGAAATTATAGGAAGGTTTAGTGCACCAGCATTCTTTACCACAGTTCCACATTTGCATCCTGTTCCTATAAAGGCATCCACTCCAGTTCGCTCCTTGCCTTGATAAGAGCAATGTTGCCAGATTTGAATTCTTATGGCAAGATCGTCAAGACACATTGTATCATTCCAAACATACTCTAGCTTTATATTGGGAAGGAGGTTTTTGTTTCTGTTTATGTCTTCGATGGCCAAAATAAAAGCTGCTGCATAGTATTCACCACCACTGAAGCCACTCAAATCAGCACCTCCTGTTACGTTATAAGGGATAAGAAGGCCAAGAACAACTTCCTTTTCAACTCCAACTTTCGAACCTCCAATGTTTCTCCTCTCACGCATGAGTCTCGCAAGGTTGTGAGCCTGCCAGGATTTGTGATTCCGAAAGGGCCGACTTCGTCTGCGATGAACTTGCAGCGAAATTACCAACACGGCTGACAAAATGATAGTGTATTTAATTAAAAATGATGGCTTCATGCTGAATAATATAACTGCTCCAAAATCAAATTTATTTCATTATATTCCAGCTTGTCTCTGCTCAGTGTTCCGTTATCGTATCCTAGCAGGCCTAGCCTAGTAGTGTAAGGAGTCGGTTAATGATATAAACTATAGGCCATTTTGCGAAATCAAGTTAACCACTGTCTGCCACAACTTTCGAAAACTATGATCTCCTTAGTTAGATAACAGCAAACTTTGCGACATTGCTATGAGTTCTTCTTGCTGCTGAAATAAAGCCAAATACAGCTGCAACGAAATTCAATCCCGTTCTTCGTAATCGGAGATTCATACCATAACAACGTTGGCCAATGGCCGCACCAGAGAACAAACAACAACCAAAGAAGTCGAGGGGGGTTACTAGACATGCGCCGAGTTTTTTTTCAGGATTTTTTTGCACCACAAAGCTACTAAAAGGAGACGAGGCGAGAAAACAAATAAGATTGTAGAGTTTTGTGGCATGGTTTTGGTAATCTAAATGTGGCATGGTAATTTTTTGCATGAATTCAGTACAATTCAACTCAATATTACCTCAAAAATGAAAACAATGAGAAATAAACTAATACGCAAAAACTACAGCATAACATTAGTTGATTAAATTTGTCCAACAGCAATGCTTGTCTCAGACCCCGCTTATTACGCGATATGACGTCATAAGGAGGTCAAGACCACCCCCCCAATGATGACCAAACTAGCGCAAAAAGATGTGCCGTACCAACTTACTAATGTACTAAAAAAACCAACCAATCCCTAGCGTGTGCGCCAGAAATCGTGTTTACTGTTATGCTACCATCTTGCATTTTGTGGGAGTACCGCCAATCTTCCACCATGAAGTTAGACATGCAAATTTATTAACATTACTTAAAATATATTGTGAACAAAAAAAACTGGAAATGCACAAATGATATGCTTTAACCCTGAGACAAAAACTATGAATGCAACTATCAAGTTAACCATTGTCTGCCACAACTTTCGAAAACTATGATCTCCTAAGTTAGATAACAGCAAACTTTGCGACATTGCTATGAGTTCTTCTTGTTGTTGAAATGAAGCCAAATACAGCTGCAGCGAAATGTTCTTACCATAACAAAGTTGGCCAATGGTCGCACCAAAGAACAACCAAAGAAGTCACCAGGACAATTTTTACCCCGATGCCCTGTTTGTCAGGACTTTTTTGCACCACAAAACGATACTAAAAGGAGACGAGGCAAGAAAACAAAAAAATTATAGAGTGGTAACATTTAGTAGACTTATTACATTCGTCGTTAGTTTTCGCTATTGATTTGAATTGCTGGACGCTCCAACTACGACTCATAAAAATCGATATTCAAAATCTGGCCTATTTTTGACCAGAAAACTGCGGAATTCCGGTTCCGTCAAATTTATGATGTCGGTCGACAAAAAGAGATTCTGCCAGCCGACATTTTATCACAGAATTCAAGAGTTCTAGGAAATTTAGCAAAAAAGTTGACATTGCGAAAAATTTAACGCCATTGGAAATCATAAAAAATTATGTACCTATAAAAATAAAATTGTACCTATTTTATAAAAATGAATTTGCCTTTGGTAAGTGAGTTGAAAGGAGAAATCTAGTTGAAAAATTCCAAGTACCAGCGTAAAAGTTTGGAAAAGTTAAAACATAAAAGTTAAACTTGGAATAAGTCAAAAATTGGTTGTATAATCAAATCAGCCCTTTAGCAAAAGAGGAAAATTCAAAAAGACTCACAAATAAAATCTATATTCCTATGATTTCTTAATCATTTCTATCTCATATTAGCTTTGACGAAAGAACAATATACGACAAAAAAGTTTATAAACTGCGTATAACATTATGATAAAAAAACTTATGATAAAATAATTAGCCTATATTAAATTGTACATATGGCTAAAATTCAGTATTCGTGTTGCTGCCAAGAAAAGCCTAGAATTGCAGCCTAACTTAAAATGGGAAACACAATGAGTCTTTCCACTTTGAGCGATCAGTAGCAGTTGTTGTTGTTGTAGTGAATGTTGTTGATGCTGTTAGAGCTTTTATAGCGAAA
>WUAR02050009.1:0-20859 GCA_015164055.2 Chrysaora achlyos
GCCTCCTCTTTTATCAATCCGTCCTGATGACTCTAATTTTCTGCTGGTGTCACAGAAGGTCTCTTCCTTACAGCTGGCACAGAAAAAAACCAAGGTCTCAGCCAGTCGACTACTCACACCAGACTTGGGATGTTTTGATAGCTAATGGTTTTTTGAAGGTGCCACAAAGTGAGGAAGAATGGCTTACCATTGCAAATCAATTTGAATCCAAGTGGAATTTTGGGAACTGTTTGGGAGCTATTGATGGAAAAGATGTTGTGATGCAGGCACCGGCTAGATATGGTTCCTATTACTTTAATTACAAGAAAACACACAGCATTGTTCTGATGGCAGTTGTCAACTCCAACTATGAATTTATCCTTATTGATATTGGTGATGCGGGCAGACAGCAATGGTGGTGTCTTTGCAAGTAGCAAACTGGGGTATGCTATGGATCAAAAACTGCTCAACATCCCTGAACCACGACAACTTAAAGGAACAACTAAGAAGTTCCCATTTGTCTTTGTTGGTGATGAAGCGTTCCCCCTGAAAGATTACCTTATAAAGCCATATCCAAGAAGTTCTCTACAAGTGAAGGAGAAAGTTGCCAATTACCGAATTTCACGTGCAAGGAGGCAGGTTGAAACTGTGTTTGGCATATGTGCTTCAAGGTTCCGTGTTCTAAAAAGACCAATCATTGCAAAGGTTGAAACTGTGACATCAATAACCAAAGCAGTCACTGCCCTTCACAAATTTCTAATGTCAGGAAGACAATTTGGGGAGAACGAGGAGTACTGCCCTGCTTGATATGCTGAGGGTGAATGGAGAAACAATGATACAGAAACGGATGGACTGATTCCATTGTCAAATGCAGGCTCTAACAACTACTCGCGTGATGCCAAACAAGTAAGAGATGACTTCAGGGATTACTTTGTTTCCCCAGAGGGGTCAGTTGAATGGCAGTGGGATGCAGTAACAAGAACAGGTGATCCTTTTGATGAAAACTAATACTGAACTCAGATTAGCAAAAGATTTAACAATCAACTGATTGAAAAAAGAAACTTTATCATATGTACAGTACATTCCATAAAATGTATTTCTTTCCCAGCACTATTACAGTTAGAACCCACAAATAAGAAACTCCTTTTTAGTGATAGTATGTTGAGTCAGATTGGTTTGTTTGAAAATATTCCTTGTACACAGAATTTGGCAATTTGCATCTCATGGCATTAGATAAACATATCTTAAGGGTAAATAATAACATATTCATATCAGAAATCTTTATGAATCTTTATCCATAAAATGGTTTCTTATTTTGGGGTTCTTACTGTAATCACCTCTTCCAAAATACCAGTAAATAACCCACTCAAAGACAAGAGCACTGTTAATTGCTGAAAAACAAATTACCACTATAACCAGTAAAGTATGATTGTCTGATTCTGTGAAGTTAGTCTTCATCAAATTCATACTTAAGAAGAAGTTGTTGGATTTCTATTTGTGCAAGTCTGTTCTTTTTTGGTGCCAGACTCTCTGTAAACTAACATCTGGGTCAACAACACTCTTTTTTTCAGAGGTAGAGGAATCATTCTTCAGGGCGTCAATTAGCAATGCATCACACTCATCAAATGATCGTTTCTTTATTTTCTTTGGAGGAATATTGCTGGATTCCATGCTACTGTTACTTATGCTTGATGATAAACGATCATATGGGCTTGCAGCTGATGTGAATAAATCTGAGTCTGCAACTTGTGACCCTTCAATAGACACAATGCTAACTGATTGCCTATTGCTCACAGTGTCACGAATGAACAATAGCTGGTCAAAGAGCTTACATCTAGGCAAATTCCCAGCTGATGCACCTGAACGGGTCATTAGGTCCCTCTTCTTCAGGCATTTTGAGAGTCCATCTCTCAAGTTTTTCCAGGTTTTCTTCAGGATTTCCTCTGAAAGGGAAAGAGCACATACTATAAGTGCACTGTAAAAAAAACTAAAATGCCATCTTCTGGATATTACTATCAATGGTGGACACTGGAGGGCAAGGGGTGTGACTGCCCCTTATGTTGGTTAGAACAAAGATGCTTTTTATACAGAAACAAAAATTTTTGCCCCATCTCTCAATATTTGGCAAAGTGTCTGCCACTGATTACTTTGTCATAGTATGTTTGTAAAACCAGTTACCGGCTTCTTGAGAAAGGTATTTGATGTAGCACTGGTTGCTGTTGTCAAATAAAAAGTCTAGCTCTCTCTTGTTAAGAAAGAATTGTGAATACTCATTTTTCTCCATTTCCCTTATCCAATGTATACACTTATTTAATAGGTTGTCTCGATTCAGAGCATACCTGGGGCAGCGAATTAGGCACTGATTTCTCTCCAAGCTTGTTGCTTTTTCATTCCATCCTTGTAAGCCCCGCAAGAAGTGTCCCACAGGCATCGGCACTGTCTGACCTCTTTGACAAGCATCTCCTCCGTCCACTGGTCCTCAACTTGCATTTGATCGAGGACGTGCCTTAAGGGCCAGAGATGCTCACAAAGAGTGCATAAGAATTCAAGGAAAGACAAACCAGTATGTTCCTTTAACATTAAAACGTTTATTGTATGTAGAAGATCATGTTATTGCAGTTCACGATACATATAATTTCAAATAAAAAATATGAAAACAATGAATATTGAAACATGTCCGGAAATGCTAATCATCTATTTCAATAATTCGTATCTTTGATAATAACGATGCTTTTTATTTTAGTGATTCTCCATCGATACCACCCGCACCAACAGTTGATGATATCTCTGATGATGATGAAAGCAAACGTTCAGTCGAGTATGTGCTACATTAATTTGGTTAATTACAAATATTGCTTTGGTGAAATAGTTGAAATGCAAACTCTTAATTGGATAGATTTTTGGCCCAAGCACTAATGTCTCAACACCGTGTCTACTAGCTATATCAAATACAATCAGACATAAATTAACTTATTTTTCTTCTATAGTGAATTCCATATCGAAGAATCAAAAGAAACTCTTGCTCAAATTCCAAAATACCAAAGAACATTACATTCATTTCTCGGAGAAACACCAGAGCCTTTTGGTAGTGGAGATGAAAAAAATCAATTAGAAAAACTTTCTGATGAGCTCGCTGATAAAGTTGTCCAACTCTTGGCTGGAAAAAAGACTTCAGTGTTCACCAAACAGCCAGCTAAGGAAGCAATGGCAGAAATTAACAATTTAGAAGAATTTTTGGAAACATTTCCTGACTTCAAAATGTCACATGAAATACTTTGACAATTTTACGTTGCATCACTTATTCTTCCTATGTTTCAAGCCCATTTGATAAAAGACCAAGCATAGTCAAAAAGGCTTCAAGCAACGCAACATAATCTCTAATAGCTGGCTTGTCTATTTCT
Source organism: Chrysaora achlyos (assembly GCA_015164055.2). Classification (NCBI taxonomy): domain Eukaryota; kingdom Metazoa; phylum Cnidaria; class Scyphozoa; order Semaeostomeae; family Pelagiidae; genus Chrysaora; species Chrysaora achlyos. The sequence continues at coordinate 3,381 of WUAR02050009.1, forward strand.
CCAGAAGACCATGCCTGACTGGTTGCAAGCCATTTTCAAAAGTGGTACAACCAAAAATTCCGATTTATAGATCACATGTCGTCAGACACGAATGTTCTTGCATTGCAGCACCAAAAGTCCATTCAGAGGGGAATGAAGCAAGAATGACTGTTTTTCAAAATCATTTAAGGACAGCACTCGGTGTGGTCAAATCAAAGTCTACCGCTATTCATTATGAAACAAGAATTGCAGAGCTACACAATACAGGCGCAGACGTAGGTGACTATTGTCATTCCAGAAAACTTTTCAATGACATTGCAAAAGTTGCTAGCTCCTATGTTGACAAAAAAATACGGATGTTTCTGAAAACATCTTTACCAGGCACAAGCATGCCTCCTCATTTTTACATAACGGCTGACAAATCAACAAACCATAGGATCACCAATCAAGCTACCATGATCTGCACTGTTGTTGATGGTATAAGGCAAGCAATACCATTGAGTGTTAGCCCTGTTTATTTCACTGCCAATGGGGCAGCTATTATAAGAGATCTGGAGCTTCATGCTGGTAGCAAAGGGGAAAGGCTGATGCAAATGCAAGGCAAGTGCACAGATTGGCAGTACTTAACTATGCCGTTTGGAAGAGCCACCCAAAGGCCCATTACTGTAGTAATCAAAGGGTACGAGAAAGAAAATGGTGTGAACCTTGAAACCGAAATCAGTAACCGGTTCTGGTGGCCAGTTCAATGGGACCAGGGGCATTGGCTGGACAAGGTTTTCGGAGCATACAAAGATACGCCGTTTTTCAGCAGAATTCTGAAGAGAACAGCCACCAGCTCTTTGGCCATGGAAAACTCCTGGTGTTGTAAGGGAAACGGCAAAGGAATTGAAGCTTCCATTCCGAGTAACCAACTCCTTTGCCCAACAACGTTTCATGAGCTCTAGCTATTTATCTCCTCAAAACATCCTAAATAGCCTTGAAGTCTACATAGAGACGTACAAAGACCATGATAATCGAGAAGATGTTGGCTACAGACCTTACAGGCAAAATTTTTGCGCTGATTTGTGTGGGGTTCTCAATGTTTTGTGGGCTCTTGTCGTATTGATGCTTGAAGGGCCAGCAGGTTGGGTGCCTGGTTGGAAAATTGCCCATTATATCCCAAAAGCAAAGTCACAGCTGCAGAAAATTCAATTGGAACTAGGGATGGACAACCCATCAAGATGCATTTGTCCTTGGTTTGGTAGCCACATTGATGAAATCAGAGATTTCGAATTTGGAAATAGTGATTTGAAAGTTGAGTGGCTTGTGGTGGAAGAGGACTGTGTAGGAGACTTACAAGATCTTGCCAAAAAGCTTGTAAGTGAGTTGGATGAGAGGTACGAGTTGAGCTTCTAGGATCTTAACATTACGTTAAGTGAGTGTTTAGACTTTGGTGTGTTGATGGAAGGGCTTTGCGGGGAGAAAAAAGATCACAGCCACACCCAGTTAGCAAGAAAGGCTTTTCGAACCTAGGTTTGCATGCTTTTAAAAAATGTTTCAGGTTTGTTTCAAGTCTTCCTCTTATCATTGAACAAAACTTTGAGCTGAGTTAGGACTTTGCATTCACGATATTTTGAATTTGAAGTCAGCATTGATTGAGGTTATCTGGGATTCCTTGTTTTGCACTCATAATTCAGCTTTTTCAGAGAAGTTGTGATTTCAGGTGTGGGGAAATATCAATTAGGCGAAATCGATACGCAATTTGTGGGAGATAATGATGTTGTAGAGTTCAGTGTGTTTGATTCTCCTGTATTCACGTTAGCCAATGTTAGGAATGTGCCATAATAAACGGATTATATTCTGATCCTGTGGTTTACACCCTTGTTGGAAAATAATTCTGTCTTGTGATCGACATTATGTATGCAAACAGTGGAACTGAAGCAGTAATGGAGTCGTTTTATCGTGTGATAGAGAAGCAGGAAATGGATGGTGGACAAAGTCTTCCTGTATTGGGGTGGCATTCCAAGATTGACTGGTGTTTCCCACCTATGATTCAATGCAGATCAGCAATTGCATCAATGGCAGATATTTATATCAGTGGAGACAGAGAGGCACACCTGCCAAAACACCACGTTCCCTTTTTTAAGAACAATCGCTTTAAAGGATCCAATAGAGAATTGTCAAAAATTTTAGCTCGCTTGAGTACAGATGAAGTTTGACTCCCATTTTTATTGTAATTCGAAGTCGATTCTTTGTGGTTTTCATTTCATTTCACACAAGCTAGGTTTTTATATTTCAAATGTCCTAACTAGACCTAATTTCTAGGTTAATGTTATTAAACAGGCTGTTCAAATTTGTGGTTTACTTATTTGTATCATTATGTCACTGCTATGTTTGTATGCAGCTTAAAAAACGAATGATTCAACTCATATTTCAACACAAAATTTTACAAAAATTTTGCTATGATTATTCAATTTGGCAGCGCATTCAAAACGTTTGATACCCTACCACAGCCAGTTGTTCCAAACCAAGAGCGACAACAAGCCCTGGTTCCATTAGGATATCAGATGCTGCACAGAGGTTAAAAAATGAATAGATCTGTCAGTTTTCCAAGGGACTAGCAATGTTAACCCAGAATTTGGTCTCTGGGTTAAATGGGTAAGCTTGCTGCAATCGGTGAGAAAAATATGCAAATGAATGCCTTAAACTTTTGAATGGTCTTCCTTGATGTAGCGAATGTTGATTTTGTAGTTAACATTCACAAATTGTTGCTTTCTGCCCAGGATTACTACCTAATTTCCCCCTTTCTACCCTAAGTTATCAACATAAAAATATCAAACTTTGAGTGAAGAGTTCCTCCAATTCACATATGTGGCCTTCGATCTTTTAAAAGAACTGGATAGGAAATCACCAAAAGGAAGATTTATGGAAAAAAAATGCAGAGTTAAGAGGAGCAAGGCGACTCCGCAAAAGAAAAGCAAGGGATGTATTCCAAGAGCATTTTTTAAAATTTTCATGTATCTAAACATATGAAAAGTTATTAGATACAATTAAAAATAAACCTGTCTTTTGGATAAAGAAGCAGCTATAGTATTCAATGTTTCATAAATCATCGGTACTTGGTATTCCATAAATGATCAACAATATACAAACTGTTTAATACATACATGATGATACAAAAAATCTTGCAGCATACAGTATACTAGCAGCACACAGAATTTTATTTGGGACTGGGACACCCTGTACGGTTATGGGATCTTGGGTCCTAGCTTTTAATTATTCTTTGTCAGCCACAGTTGTGTATTTGTATTGTTTATTTGTTATACTTACAAATCCAAAGTTTGTCCTTTAAAAGATGTGTCCCTCACAAATATAAATTTTGTTTGAATCAATTAAACACTGGCAGTCGTCATCAATATTACTTGATCTTTTGTCCCTGTTCATGCTGGGTATCACTTCTCCCTTTCTTGCTGGATTTGGCAAGGACTCTTAAAAATTCTGAGCCTTTTTTCTCTCTTTGATGTTGAAGAACGATAAATTGAACAATTTGCTGAAGGCATTGCAAAAAAGCAGCAAAGATAGCAAGGTAGGAGATCAAAATCATACTTAAAATATCAACGGAGATGCACAATGTGCAAAAAGTGGGCACCTCTGGAGGTCTTGGCTCTAGCAAAATCTTTATCAAAGTGATACAACAATTGTTCATTGTCCGCCAATTCTGGAAACGCTCGAGGGTGTCCAGGGTGAATGGTTAGGCATCCACCACTGCAGGTATATACAGTATTTGCTTGTATTTTTGAAGATCTGTCGAAACAAGTGGCACAAATCTATAATACTTCATGATATAAATTATTATAACTGAATTGTCTATCATGAATATGTTTCACACAGTCAAATCGACACTTGGAAGTGAGATGAAGAGCATTGATACCCTTAAAGGCCCTTGCAGTTACAAGCATATTGTTACAGCATTGCATTTAGGCGTTATTCTGTAATGCTTAACCTCTTACTCATTATATATCCCATCATTTGTCAGCGCCTTAAAATATTTGTTTAACAATTGTCAATCTTTCTACAGGATGATCCATTGGGTGTTTGCGAATGCAAAAATCCAGAATCGCAAGAAAGGGATGGATGAATAAAATCGGCATTGTACTGGCTAAGAAGAAACAATCGTTTGTATCAAGATTTCTTCTCCAACTACGATACACTGTACCGATTCGACCCCACTCGTTCAGTTCCAATACACAACTCTAAAGTTATGAGAGACTCATACAAGAGAGGATTGGATGAACTGCTGAAAATTGAACAAACTGGAATCGTCTTACCCCTCAACTAACCAGATGATGTTCCTTTCTTTGCCACTGACACAGATCAAGCTGGTGTGCAGCATCCTATGCATGCCCCTGACCCAAAAGAATTCAGTAAACTCGAGAAAATGACAATAGTCAGGTACGATGATCCGAATTTCGAAGCAATAACATGGCTTCATCTCTTTCCATACGAAAGGGCCAGTTGGAAACAGGGAGGAGGACCAAAAATGGCAGGCTATATGAAACAAAGACTCTTTAACTGTGATCAAAGGTGGCATTATAATTCGACTTACTCTTTTCACTGGTATGACAGAGTGGTCAAGTCGAAACTGTTCTACGTAGAGCATGCTAGAAGAACGAAAAAGACTGGCTGTCCTGCAGACATAACCAGCAAGGATGTTCGCAAGGATGCCAAATCTTCGTACTACGATAAATTTGGAAAAATCGTTCCCACCAACATTACAGGACGAAAGAGCTATTGGAAGAGCAAACTGCTAGAGATTTGGTCATGAGCAAATATCTTTGAAAGCCAACATTTGCATCACCTTAATTCGGAACGATGGGTGGCCCGAGTTGCAGAACCACATCAGCAATGGACCTGGTCGCACCCTTTCTGAGCAAATGGTCGGTTTTTGCCAACGAAATGTTTATTACCTTCTCTATATCAGGTATTCATTCGTTCCTGGTAATTATGGAATGGAAGTATAAGGGATTCGTTGATATTAATCAGTTGTTTTGGCATACTAAAGAATCATGCCTTTGCAGTGTTTAATCATATTCGTTTCCTTTTAGGTTGATGCAGAATACGCGAAAGGTGCAGGCAGTTGAAGCCATCACTGCCTGCAACAAACGACTTCAGCTGTTTTCCAAGAATATCTTGGTGGGACCGAGAAGAATACGAAAGGCTTGGTGCCATAATTCAAATGCTTAAATGAAGGAAGTTCAATGCCATGGATGAAATATTGAAAAATTTTCAACCCTTCCTTGCGATAAATTTCAACAGTTGCTAGGTCGTCAATGACACAATCAGAGACAAATCTCTATCACCTGATCCAAGGAAAGATGGAAGAAACCTAGCCAGGGTTGCCAGATCCTGAAATACCGCTAAGCCATATGGGTAATAAAATGAAGACAAATAAGGTTAAATATGAAAACGAGGTTAAATAACAATAGAAATCACCAGTTATTCACAAAGAGGCTTATATTATGTCATCTGCAAATATCGGAATTAAAGAATAGCAATTGAATTAAAAGATCCCCTAGCCTCACAGAACCAATCGAGCAAGTGAAACGGAACCGAGACAGCTTCTCAGAACTCTTTAAGACTTTCAAAAAATGGTAACACAAGTATAGAATGACACCTAAATAAGGGAAACTAGGCTAAGTAATTACAATGCCTTACCTACTCTATAGATCAGAGGCATGCAAGTGCCGGCAGGGGGACTCCTTCTGTAGTAGGAATGCACGTCTTCACGTACACTTATCAAGCCTCTCTATCGTAGCGATCCTAATGTATGAACTTTCTCCTTTTCAACTCTCTAATTACTTCCTTTATGTATCTATATTTAAGTTGTTGTTAATGTAAATTCGTCAGTCAGTAGCATGATAATCTTCGATGCCATGTCTGTTACTGTCTCTGTGTCTTCGCATGTAAAACAGAAGTCCTCAACAACGATCCCTATTACACTTCAAGCTGGTGGGGCCCTGGACCTTAATTCGGGGGCTAGATAGAGTGCTCAGCTTCTTTTGATCAGATGGATTAGAATTTGGCGTCATTCCTTGATAGGCATTCAACAGAGTCCAAAGGAAGATTTATGTTTGGCTCAAATTGGTACAGGGGTAGGTAGCTATGGGGCATCCAATGGTGGCAATCGTCTCCCCCTAAGGCATAGTTGTGACGTCACTTTGATGTCATCAAATATGCAAAATGCAGGTTTTAGGTTGTTATTGCCTGGTATAGAGGTAAGCCAGAACGGCGCATCTAATGGTGCCAGTTGTATAGCTATTGGGAGTGGTCGTGACATCATTGTGAGGACATCAAATATTGAAAAGTTACACTTATGGTTTATATCACTTGGTATAGGGGTTGCGAATGTAGTGATACAAGTTGTACCCCTTTTCACTGTAATCCTGATTTCATTGCGACGTTCTGAGATAATCAAAGGTGAAATCGTGATTGATTGTGCTTGTTACGGCAAGGGTCTGGTCTAGATTTGACACTTTTTTTTTAAATCACAATTTTTTTGTTTTTGATCCCATCTTATAGCCGAATGTCTAAACTTTACTATACTATTTGGTATTTTGATAAAAATCTATTCAAAAAAGAATACAAAGCAACTTTGTAGGGAGCAGTTTAGCCATGAGGCAGTTTTTTCACAAAAAACAAGGCCATGTTTGATGTGTTTTCATCTGAATCTATCTTGCGCCATGTTGTCCTTTGGTTAGGCCTAGCTATCATTCGATAGCTCTTTTCAAGTTGAATTGAACTGAATTATTTGTTATGTCATAGCTTTAGCTATTCCTTTGTAATTAAACGATCTTCATTTGTCTCTAAAACAATCAATTTTGGTTGCCTAGTGAACTATTTATGATTCATAAGCTTTGATTGGTTGTTGACACTGACAGCTTTCATGATTGGCTGAATCATCCCAGCTGCTCCATTGTTCTTGCAATGTGCTTCCTTCCTTGCAGTGGATGACAAAAACAGAAACAACTTTCTTCGATAACATTTTCACATCATCGTGTTTCATCTTTACTTCACATCTAAATTCGATTTCCATTCCTCACGCGATTGGTAGAACTAAATTCAGAACAAAGAGAAAATTTCAAGGACGTCGAAAGAAGGTTGTAAACAGTCCTGCCTCAACGGAAAAGGACAAGCAGCCAGTAGCAACAGTTTCTGTGCCTAGGGAAGCTGAAATACGCTCACACACGGCTGATACTTCTGCAGGTGCAAGAAAGATGGATTTGCTCGATGTCCCATTTGAAGATTTGATGATGAAGAATTGGATCTGATGATTGTTTCCTGTTCGTTCAAAAAGAAGCAATCAATGGCCTACTTAGTGCTGTTACTTGCTCACTTTGCTTGGTGCCTGGTCAAGTATCCTTTGAAGTTGTGGAAGGAAGGGCAGTGGGTTTGTTGACCAGAGTCAAGCTAATCTGTAAGTCGTGTGATGAAAATCTTGCCGAAGACTACTTGTGTCAACGTGTCGGGGGCTCAAAGTTACCTAGGGATCCATTTGAAGTCAATGTAAGAGGTGTCATGGCTTTCAGTGGCATTGGTTGTGGGCAGTCAGCTTTACAAGTTTGTTGTGGGGTGATGAATATACCTCATTCCTTATCAAAATATAGCTACCAGACAAATCAAGAGAAGTTGCACAAAGGGAGTACATCAACTTTTATGACTTTCATGGAAAAGTCTGTTGCTGCAATTGTTGGAAGTTATGGAGAAATAGGAGTGAAACCTGATAAAGATGGCATTCTTGACATTAGTAAGTCTCACAAGGAGCTTCTTAGCAGAAAAAGTTATGGTGATAAATTGGTTGAGAAGGAAGAATGCTGCAACCATGTTGCCAAAACAATGGGAACTGCCTTGAACAATGTAGTTGCTGAAGGCAAATCACAAGGAGCTTCAGTTTCTGGAAATGGTAAGTTACCAAGGATAAAATAATAAGGATCCAAAACCATTATGGAAAGGCCATCAAAGAAAATGCTGATGACATCAAATTGATGAAAAAGCGGATCTTTGCCACCTTGTTTCATATGATATCCACTGATGAGAATCCAAGACATGTTCATTGTACAACTGGGGAAGATTCATGGTGCTTCTGGAATAAGGCACAGGCAACAGGAGATAAACCAGCCCACCACAAGGACCACACTGTTATTCCTGTTGATATTGGAAAACGGCTTGTCCCTATTATCCAGAAACTGTCTGATGAAAAGCTCCTGAAGCGATGCCATGTTTACACAGCATCATTAAGACTGTATTTGCAGGTAAAAAGATGGTTGAGATAGCTGTCACTATGGCAATGTGTCAATTTGCTGTGGGGTCAACATCTCGAGAGACCATTTGTAAAATGCTAGGCCTGTTACCAGGGGCAAATTTATTGACAGAGTCAAGAAGGCATCAATTGCTCACAGTGATGAAGCAAAGAAACAGAGAAAGAAGATAAAATTTTCAAGAAGCAAAAAGGAACAACTAAAAAAAATAAGGAAGGTAACACTTACAAAGCTGGTAGTTTTGATTAGGGTATTGTATTTACTTTGTCGATAAAGTAATTTAGATATGTTTTTTTAAAAAAAAAAGAATGATAACTCTATTGCTCTCTTATTTGTATAAATATTAATTAGGACTTGGCTTTTTGTCATTTTGTTTATGTAAGACCACATTTTCCTACACTTCTAACTTTCAAGAGCTTTTTCTCAAAACTCGAAAACCGCCTAACTGTGGAGTTTAGTGAAATCTCTGTCACCTTTTATGGTATACTAGATATCTATACATCATCTGAATCAGCATAGTTCAGAGAGTGCTACTCTGTGCTTTGATTTGCTATAACTGATAATTATCAAAAAAATTGCATGTTGAAAAGAGTGACAATGGTCGAAAAGCTTTGATTTATGAAAATATGGTAAAAAAAGAAAACTGAACTAGAGGGTTGCACTCTCCATGCATCAAGGTTTCAAATGACATATACTAGAGATCTGTACCTGTCAAAAGTTCAGATATTTGCTTTCACTAAAAAATTGCCAAAAATCTATTGTTTTTGTTGTTTCTGTGGCAACGACTATAATATTTTTGACTTCCCCATTCACCTCAGAAGATCTAAATTGTTATGTGTAGGGAAAACTGTTTGGATACCTTACTTGACAGAAGTTTAAAATTCCAAACCAGACCCTAGCCTTACGGGTGTAAGTCAATACGGCGCCAATATGTGGGAGGGGTGCTACATGGGCTTGTTATAGTTTATATATTAAATTATATTTTGTTTCCGCTTTACATTCAGTAGATGTAAATGTAAATCGATTTATAACTGTGCAGAATGAAACCTTATGAGCTAAACTTACTTTTAAGCTGTTGATGATCATGGAATAGAGAACCACAAAACTGTCTACCAATTCACAATGTGTATTAAAATATTTTTGTGTGCCATGAATTCAATGGTAGTGCTCAAGCCGAAGTGAACATCAGGCCAATGATAGATGTATTCAAATAGTGTTCACCTGGAATAGCCTTACACAGCCAGCCATCAAAATTACTTGAGGCCAATGGAAGATGGATTCTCTGAAGGGCAAATCTTTACGATCCAAATTACGATCACCAATGAAGAGAGCTTTAAAATTGAGCATCCTAGATGTATCTAGATTATGAATGATAATCGCCTTCATTAGCCTACACAGCGCTATTCTCTTAAATGAGCACCTATGTATGAAAGCTTACGTGAATTAAGGTGGCTCCGACGATACAATAAACTTGACTGCTCTAACGAACATGACCAACAAAAATGAGCCTGAGTAATCTCTTTTTCTATCCCTGCCTTTAATAAGCCGTTTATATGTCCATATCTGTTTATGAGAAGGCCATTTGGTTTTAATCATGTCTATCTTTCTAATGCTATTGCTCTATTCATTTGTGACTTTGAATTTGTTAATTCAATCTATATTGCTGGAGGCTACAGGTTATTCAAAAATCTATGGGCCAAAACTTCAGTTCCTACAACATAAAGCCCTGCAATTAACCGCCAATTAATTGATGTACCTTTGCTAAAAAGATGCAACGAATTTCATACTTGCGCATTTACTTAAATGGGGGTGTTTCGAAATAATTTTGAATAGCCTATTAGGGAATGGCTATAGGAGAGGAGGAGGCCATTTTGTTTTTGCTGCTAACAGTCTCTTGCTTAGTTTCATAGTCCCGTACAAGTAGGAGATCTAGTCTGTATTATCATACTGTGGCACTATTGGTTCCCTCTATTGAATCGAACCAGTGATCACAATTGGTGAAGATCCCAAGACACCTCTGGCTGCGAGTTTTTCAAGCACAAGCATGAATATGGATTGGCAGGACCACGTCAGACTGACATGCACAAGGCTACCATCCGTTCTACCAAGATAGCTGCAGCAATGGATTTAATGTTGTATGAACATTCCAACTCTATAGCTTTATCCCCTTCATTGTTAACAATATTTTTGTATTGTATTAGTGATGAACGCTTGCATTCTTTTTTATAAAATATTTCTGCCTGTTGCATATATGCATAAACTTTTATGGATTGCATGATATCGAGGCTAAGATCGACTTTAGCAGAGGCTGAATTTGTGGATGCTTTTGATTTAGAGTTCGACACGAATAGTTCTGACCTTGAAGAATTGAAAAGAACAATTCAATTTGATGATCATCTAGCCCCACAGATCAACAAAGGCAGATGAAATGGAACCGAGGCAGTTTGTCAAAACCCATTCAAAATGGAAACAAATGACAACTCAAATTTGGAATTATAAGGGGGAAGTCAATTCTGCATGACAAGAACTAGGGTCAGTAAGGAAAGGGCAATGTCTTAGATTATGCACTATATTAGGAGCATGCAGGTGTGGGGTGGTAGAGCGTCCAAGTAGGTTGGGGCTGGACTAAAACTGTTTGGGGGGAGGGCTGAAAATAGTGATCCACGCTTTTTTGTTGCCTCTTTTTATGATTTGAAGGATTCATCACCTAAAAACCAAACAGCTATACAAAACCAAAAAAGCTATTAATTTACTTTAGGGTGTAGTTTCCCCTAAACTTCTTGACTTTGCAAAGAAAACTTTGAAATTCTGAGAGTTTGCAGAAAATCATCCAGTGCATGATCATGTCCACAATTTATATCAGGTTTGTGTTAGAGATATGCTATACAACAAAGATGGATCAGTAATTGATACCAATTTCTCCAAAAGCTTGCAATTGTGCAAGTTCAAAAGATTAGCTTTAATTACAAATAGGTATGTGGGTAGCGGGAATGATTTTTCAAGCAGACATTATTTTTCAGTTCAAGGTGTTAACATATACAGTAAACATTAAATGATCGAACTTACATGTCTTTATTGTCTTCTAAGTTTGAGACAATCTTCTGACAGTTATGCTGCCTCTTCTTCAAATTTCTTCACTTGCCACAAGGCAGGTTGATGTCATCAGATGTGCTTGTAGGCCCTTATGTGTTCGTAGAGGCAGGACGTTTTTTTTGAGCTGTTCATAAGTTGAAAGAAGATAGCAATGTTTTAAGAAATCAAATTAAAATCACGTTGGATTTAAGTATTTGACCTTTTGTATAAAGTTAAAATATTCTTGATGTGGATTTTCATCATAAGATTAGCAACACTTCATTTATTGAGCAAGCAACTTGTCTTGTTCTAAGCTTGTCTGTCGAAGAAATTCCAAGTTGGATTGAAAAACCAATTTGAGAATTATCTGAATAGATATGATGGCTTCATCGTCATCAAGCAGATTAATGAAAATAACAAAGCTTGATTTAAGCTCTATGATTGCCACAAATCTTCATAGAAGCCTGTGTTGACCATTTCGTTGTATACTACAACGGGAACTGCAATGATTCAGGGGCAAGCACACCAAGAAAGGAAAGCTTGTGAGAGTGATTTGGTGATGCGAATAAAAGGAATCAATGCAAATCCTAAAACAGTCTTGAAATGTTTACAGAAAAATTACGCTCAGCTCCCATCAATGGAATGGATACTCAAACTCATCTGGAAGTGCCTGACGACATCGCCAATTTACCTCTTACAGATGATAATGAAAGTCTTTTCAATAGTACTGAAGATTATATAAAATAAATCGAAATCATGGAAAGTGAAAACAGTGTCTTGAAAGATCTGTACAAAGAACAAAATGAGAAAGTGAAAGAATTAATAGTATCTGAAAATTATCTAAAGAAAAATCTATCTGAAATTCAATCTGAAAATAATTTTTTAATTGGAGGTATGAAAACGGAGAAATGTAATCTAAAAAATGAAATTGACCATTTTAAAAGGCAAGCTGCAGATTCCCGCCAATCGCAGATAAAACAGAAACAAAAACATGACAAATTGAAGGAAACACTATTAAATTTTATTGAAAACTTAAATGGCCTGCAAAAAATCTGGAGAAAAAACCACCTAAAACAAATAAGTGATCTAAGCTCTCAGTGTCAGAAAATTACAGAAAATATTGCACAACTGAAGGTCAATTTTGAAGCTCTACGAATTCGCACTAATGAGAAGATAAAGAACTTTAATCGGTCTCTAAACAATTTCAATGACTTAATCAACGAGACCCAAAAAATGTCACGATAGCATCAAATATGAATTAGCTAATTTGGCACCAAGGGATAAAGACGTTGAATCTTTTTCAACAGAACTCAATCAACACCAAGGAGAGAGATGACTAAAATAATGATGAGGTCTGCAGATTAAATGATGACAGTCGTGGTTCCGAAACACCGAAACCGTAACTCTTTTATCAAAACCGTGAGAGGGGGAAAAATTGATGATATAAGCAACATCTTAAACTCATCAATACAAAGCGTCAAGGCTAATTTAATCAGCGCTGCTAAAACTTTTGGATTCTAATTAGTCAACAACAACAACTTATCAGACCCCTCCTATCATTATGATGGGCTTCATTTGTCGAATCAGCGTACAGTGATGATGGTTAAAGATATAAAATCGAAAATTAGAATGCAGTGACAAAGAAAACTCCGAATTCCGAGGACCAGAACCTCAAAGATCAGACCAGGAAACAAATATCAGAAATACAAAGACCGAAATTGGGAAGACTAGAATTCAGAAGGCCAGAATTACAGGAACAGATCAATATGCCCAATGCCAATCAACAGCTTTTAAATCAAGGTAGACAGGTATCTCTTGAAATGCAAGATCCATTGGCAAATGTACGTAGGTTATTACCAAATACTCCTTTCTGTCTACTGGCCTTACCCTACTATGCCTTTTAATGTATTAAATCAGCAACCATATGCGTACCCAACATTAGGTCAATGTTAAAAATTCCCTTCTACGCGTGATGAATAATACAAACAACAATAACAAGATTAAATGATTTGATAGATAACAGCAATGTTTCAACATATTTAAATGAAATAAAAGAGCTTTACAATGATGATACTTACTACACTATAGACAAAATAAACTGCATTAAGAATCTAAGAAAAGTTAACCTCTGTATACTCCATCTGAACATACAGCATTTAAATAAACACTCTACTGAATTGCTGAGTTCTCTAACCGAATTCAAAATAAACCTTGACTGCATATGTCTAGCAGAGAAAAATACAGCGAAATTTCTTTAAAATAAATTGGCAGGAAGTGTATCAAGAATGCGACGCAAATAAATGTGCATCTGTCTTCAACAATAGAATACAAAAAGCGTATAGTACAGCCTTTCCAATCAAATCTATTTCAAAGAAAGAACTCAAAGATCAACAGTGTATCTGAAAAATACATCATTGAGAAAAATTTTCGCTCTTTTAAAAACTCGAAGATGCCTTTTATATGCCGAATCCTTTCACCCTATTAGTTGTAAAAAGGGCATTATCTACAGCCAGGCCCTTGGATACAGACGAATCATTTCTGATGATGTAAATTTTGATAAACACCTAAATGAATTACTAAAAATTCTTATTATAAGGGAATACAACATCAACCTCATTAATGAGGTTTTCAACAAAGTATGTGTATTATCACGAAATGACCTTCTACTAGAATCCAATAAACAAACTACCAAGAAAATACCCTTCGTAATACCATTCAACACTAATACAATACCAATTGGTCCTATCTTTCAAAGACACTGGCATTACCTGCAGGACAATGAGGAACTTGTTACCATCCCTCATGAAACACCCGTTCTGGCACTCAGAAGAAACAAAAACATAAAGGACATGTTGGTACACACAAATATTTTTTAAAATTTTTAGCTAAAACTTTGTATATATTATATGAATTATATTTACAACAACAACAGCATCTTTTGGTTAATTCATTTTCTGACTCTATTCTAATGGCGTGAAGGTCTTTTAATCTTATACTAGTCTATATCATTTTCACAATCTCTTCTTGTTATCGTACCTTTTCTCTTTATATGATAATACCCATTTCTGGGTATTGGGGGGCCTGTGATCCTATAGCGTTCTGTTATTAAACACCCAAAACGCTGGTCACAGGTGAACAGCTGATGAATCCTACAGTTCCACTTATCATTGTTCTTCTCCAGTTTCTTCTATCAACACTCATACAAGATTGTGCAGGCTCCAACCCAATACGCATACATTTGCATGTGCGCGCCTGTTCTAGTTTATGTTGACCTCATTTCTGTTCTTGGCTTTTATTCTTGGTTTGCGCACAGTTCAATTGTTTTATTAATCAATGGCCTTGTTCCCTTGGCTGCGTAGGGCTGCGAATACTCTTATTTTTCTTATTTTCACCTTACTTTTTTTGAATACAACATTATTGTAATATATGTATCAATAAAACTTATTGTAATTGGTATGTTGTATATATTTTATCAGATGCAGGGAAGTATAGCTGAACTGTCTATCACATATATCTTTGTTTTCTAGGCTATATTTACACACTGTACGCATCCGACCTTCTTTTTGATCAGTTTTTAACAACAATCTTATTACATTGAAATTATCCTAGATCATACACTTTGGTCTGATGTATCTATGAGGTTCTCTAGATGCAGCTTGCAAGTGCTACATTACATCAAGTGGGCTTCTAGCCTTTTTCTGATTCAATATATGTATTGCTATAATTTGCTGTGCTGGGCTTCTTTATACAACTTTATCATACAGGTGGGCTCTCATTTTCTTTCTGATGCAACAGAAAAACACATATGCATCTATATCTGCATTTGAGCTGGGCTTCTATCAACAGAGTCAACAAGTGTATATGAAATAGAAGTTGCAGCCCACTGATATAGCCTAAAGCTATAGAGAGAGGCTAAGCCCCTATGTACACACAGATCTGTATTTGTTTGTGTTACATCAGAAGGAGACTGCGAGCACACTGATGTAGAGTAACTTGTAAAGTGAAGCCAAGCACAGCAGTGCACGGTTAGAGACGTATTTCTGAATTGTAAACCAAAATGAAGCTTGAATGCTGCTGTAGTTTTGATTAATATCGAGAGAATGTTCAGTCCATAGAGACGCACAGACATTTTCAACTTGAATATTATTTAACCAGTACATATCTGGATGAGGATTCAATGCAAAGTTGTATAACAGTAAGTTGATACAGATATTACATACGATTCTTCTAGGAAACACAATTATATATACACATTCAATCACCAGTCTTCTATACTATATCTAATAGTCCTGTCTATAGCATCCTCAGGTTTTGTCAAGATAACCAAGTGGTACCGATCAGTTGACCTTCTATTGGCTAATGGTCGCTTATTCATCTTATATACAATGATTGGTATTGGAAAGATCTTGGTCTCCCTTTTATACTTACTTGAGAAAATAATGCCGTTTTTCAATGATTCTAGCAAAGAATAATCAATTTTCTGGGATTGCTCCCTTGTTATATCAAAAACAATGTAGTGATCCCCATTCCAAGCATATGCTACATCTTTGGTTCTAGTGCTTGTTAAGAAGAGTGCACTTTTTTTGCAAGGACATAGGAAAGATTTGCCAGTGTTGCCAGCCTCGTCAACTACAAACATTACCTTCCTCGGTCCCTGAACTGCAAGAACCTACATAACCCTTAGTTGCCATGGTTGCAACACTATACTGGAATAATTGGTCTTCAACCTTTCTTTGTTGTCCTCCAATTTTTGCCTCTTTATGCTGTTGTCCACTGTACAGTGGCTGTGCAGCCAATCCTCATCAAACTCTTCAATCATTACTTCTTTTGTTGCTTCTTGCAGTCTTCGCCCACGCATCTTTTCCAGCACGGATTGACTCTTCTTGGAGAATGGGGGTTCACCTATCTCCTGGTAGCTTTGGAACCGCATACATTTTGCAATTTGCTGTCTGGATGAGCCCTTTGCTATCAAAACATCCAGACGTTCCCTTCTATCTTCAAAGTTGACCAAACTTTCAACCTGATGGCTTCTTTTCTGGAATTTGAAGGAAACATATCCATGCAGCACACAATGACTGTCCTTTTCCTCCTTACCGGCTATCAGGAAATCAAATTCTTCTGACTTCTCTTGCAAAACTTCATGCGCATTCACAGGCACATATTGGTATACAAATTCCCAGCACTTAGCCTTCTGTAGTCGGGAACATGTAGCCATTTTCATAAAAAGAATCAAAGCAGAATAGAAAATAATTGGAGAGTTTCGGAAAATTCACAGGATAAACTTGAATATCGAAGACAAATTTAGAGTGAATCCTAGCCGAACAAGGGAACACAAGTTTAAGGCAATCATCACTAACATTGTCCTAAATTGATGAAAATTATCATAATTTTATTCCCCCTTTGTTTATTGCCTAGGGTAATTAGAACCATAGTTTAAATGCGCGAGGGGTTCACTGGCATGGCTAAGGTTTGCTAGATTGGCTATTAGCATTTAAATACAAGCGCTGTATCTCTGGCAGCGAAGCTTTAGAAAAGGACCAAATACCAATTCGTTCCTGCTTTTCCTTGAAAGGAACAAAGGAATCATAAGAGGAATAATGGAACTTGATTATTATCTTGTTTCCATGGAATGTTTAACGCATTTCTTGCAAAATTTAGACACAATAAAGTCTGTTGGCTATGCTGGTGGTGTGAGCTACATAAACGCATAATTAGAGGTCATAGTGTATAGGTTTTTTAAAGGTGTTCCATCTAATGTTTTGAATAACTTCAGTGTGGCACAAGTATTCTTGAAGAAGGCTAGAAAATGTGTAGCACGTAAAATGCATGTACAATGGAGTGAACATGTTTATGTAGAAACATTGGAACGCAAAGGACACTTGCCAAGCCTTAAAGATTTGCAGAAAGTAATTCCTTATCATATGAAAAAATACAAGGAAATTGTTGAAAATTGTAGACAACAACCAGAAATTATACACCCTTCAGATTTTACTTTTGCCACAAGATTCATAACTACATTCCTTTTTTTGCAAGTTAAAGGTTCTCGGCCTATGACTCATCAGTTTTTAACAGTTGGCATGCTGGAAAGTTCCAAGAGAAATGGAGGATACATTGACCAGAAGAAGTTCAAGACA
>WUAR02052231.1:0-20768 GCA_015164055.2 Chrysaora achlyos
TATCTCTTCTTCCTTCTGTCCTTGTGTCTCTTCACTTTCATTTGGTCCACCAAGAAAATCTTTGCCAAATTTACTTGTTTGGTCTTCACAACTAGCTTGCATCTAGATGATACAAATTAATTTGCAATATTTTGCACTATGGACAACTCACTAAGCATGCTTTTGATAAAATGAAATCACCCTAACCCAAGAACACAATAGCAAGGGCCTATGCCTACTTACCGGCTTGGTACGATGTACCTTTTTCCTATCTCTTCTTCCTTCTGTCCTTGTGTCTCTTCACTTTCATTTGGTCCACCAAGAAAATCTTTGCCAAATTTACTTGTTTGGTCTTCACAACTAGCTTGCATCTAGATGATACAAATTAATTTGCAATATTTTGCACTATGGACAACTCACTAAGCATGCTTTTAATAAAAATGAAATCACCCTAACCCAAGGACACAATAGCAAGGGCCTATGCCTACTTACCGGCTTGGTACAATCCATCTCAGTGGCAGAATCACAGCTAGCTGGTCTTCTCTCACTCAAAGATGCCTTGATGGAAGGAACAGCTTGAGGCTTTAGCTTTGGGTGACTAAGTAAGGGAGAAAAGTCACCGTTTTGTTACACAATGGCTGCTGTTGTGAAGCATCAAGGTACTTTCATGCCAAATAAATGTTTCTTCCAAAAAAAATAAAAATCCTCCGAACTATTTGAGGCTTACTGCATTCTTAAATTAAAAAGGTGACTTTGTATTAAGGAGAGAATCATCCTTACCTATTTCTAAAACCAAGTGATTCAGCAACAGCACTCGCCTCATAACTTCCGGGCGTGAAATGCAAACTGCATATCGTGGAGTGCTGTGACGGCCTGACAAAATCATGGCTTGTAGTAAAGCTTTGCAATATCTAACTTTTAAATGAAAAAAATTTTTCCACCTTACAAGCACTTTAATATCCAATTATGGAAAAGGAGTGGCTACCCATAGTGCAATTGATAACAACAATTGCGTGCCTGGCTCAAAACCCTTGTATCACATATGGAAACTATTTGGGCACCACTTAATCGAATCTGTTGTGGACGAAAATCGTTTGGAAGTCATCGATCTGTCCTTTGAACAAGACATAACATGGTCTTTGGCGGGATCTCTACCTTTTAAAATGAATGGCGAAGAGTTACCTCTTCTCAGCCCCTGGATTGCATTCAGAGAAATAAAACCTTTGCTTGGCGAGGATACATAGAATGATGGATAGAGTCCTGGGCTATCACTTCAGCATCAGCAGACCAAGCATTAGAAGGTCAGCATTACTATCGATGCATGCGCTTACACAAAATGCTTTGATGCACTAATGCAGCATCGTATTGTAGATATCACAGGATCTCATACCAACATGGGATCAGAACTAATGGCAACTGTTAAGATGGTCCAAAAAGACCCATTCCCTATGGCCTTTAATGATATTCTGGATACCTCATCTTTTAAGACCTTGGATGGAAAACTTTTGCATTATTTACCAGACATTTTTACTTTTTTTAAGGATAATTCCTGCTTACTTGCAATGATATCAGAGATGAGAGAGTCTGATCTCTAGCAACACATGTAGTCTGAGAGAGTCATGCTCAAATTGATGTTTGCATTTGATCACCGACTTTACTTGATCATCGACTAAAGTCTTTTAAAGCGCCCATGAAGTGAAATTTTTAGTTATCTTTTTTTACTTAAATTAACAAAAGTTGATGCGCTTTTTCACTTGCTGCTACTTTTGTGTCGATATTCTAAGCTGAAGAAGTCTAAAATGGATGTTGAAGATGCATCTTTTGGCAAATTCGCTAAGATAACAACATCAATGTGTCAGTCAAGTCCTCGTAGAGGAGGGAAGTATTGTGTTGCTGGGCTGCCAAATAATGTCAGCTGTACCAATACATCGTACATTGTAGTAATATCCATGCACAAATTTCCTAAAAATCAGGAAACTCGGCAGAAGTGGGAAAAGTTTGTGCTGAAACGCCCACTTGATTTTACAGTGACTGATACATCTTTTTTGTGCTCAATGCATTTTCTTCCCACTTGCTTCAGGAGAAGACAAGATATCTCTGTGGATGGCATAGAAGCTTCGGCAAGACTGAAGAAAACACTTTCGTCAGATGCAGTACCCACTGAAGATGGTGTGGATGAAGCAGCTTCTGTGTCAACCGCTCGTGCACATAGGAAAGTAAGGTCTTAGGCCTACTGTATTTATTTTTTATCTGCGTTTAGGCCCTTTTGTAACCTTCCCCCTGTAGTTAAGCTGCGAGACCATGATAATTGATGAACACTTTATGTTTCCCTAATTGATCAGCCAGAAAGTACAGCATAAAAGTCCAAGCTTTTTTATCAACTTTTATTTCTGATAGGGTTTGTCCACTTTTCAGTCTTTATCAGTCAAGTCAGTAGTCATTAGTCAAAGTAATTTTTTTGCCCTTCTTATGTACGAAGAATGGGTACATATTGTGAGGCTTCTCGTGGAACGCATATAGACATATAGACATATAGTCATATAGGTATAGACCCTTTTCTTGCCAAATGTGCAACAATAGGCTTCACCGCAAATAGCCAATTAATTCCATTGAAAATTTGCCTATTAGGCAATAAAATCGCAATCACAGAATAAAAAACAGTGATTAACAGCGACTGGTGCTATAGCGGAGTGGATAAGGCGTTTGGCTGGCAAGCCATAGGTCCAGGGATCGAGTCAAGTCATGACCATCTTCTCATACTAAGAGAAATTAGATTTTTCGGTTGTACTCAACAATCTTTTGCTTATAGCGTGTATATCAAATAAGATAAATTCTGGGGTTTATCATGATGAAATTCAGTGAAACCGTGAATTTGTTTAGCTTCTGGCTTCGTAAAATGTTCTATTTCAACTAATTATTTATCACATGGGTTGCTAGCTACGTTTAAATAAAATGCTCTTTTAGAAATCCTTCCAAAAATTGCAGAGATACTCATACAACTGCATCATAACTTCAAAACATGCTGCTTATTCTGCAAATACTTGTTCACGTCTGCTACACTTCCCTTGCCATAGCAGCTCCAGTGACAGAGACATAAGAGACTGATTATGTTCAAGAAAAAATTGAGGAGCCCAACCCTAACCCTACAGATTTGCAACAACCATGCAAAAGATGCCCATAACTACAAAAAAATTAGCAGCAATAGATGAGCCTGGAAAGAAGGTTGAAGGAACAATAAAAACGAAAATATGAGAATAATAAGACTGCTATTTTTGTGATTAGGAAGTTTTTTGATATTAATAAGCTTAGTACTTACATTCTAGGACACTTGCTACCAAAGTCAGAAGTTAGAGGGACTCCAGAATTACTTATTATTTTTCAGAACAAATAATAGTTCACACTCAACATCAAAGCAGTTGCTATTGTCAAACATTTTGAGTGCAAAATTTCAAAATAATTCGAAAAATGGAACTGGCCGTTTCTTATAACCTATTTGTTATACTCATTGTTGAAAGTAGATGAAACTAATATAAATTTGATTAAATCTATCAATTTATAATACAATTTTAGTTCATCGTGTTAAGTTATTTTTACGTTCAACTCAACACAATTTTAAAGACTCTTTTGAACCATACATACTTGCGACACACAGGCATGCAAATGAAGAAGGGGATGACAATGAGATGGAGCAGATGGATGGGATTGATGATCTTATTGATGATTTTCAAGATCCACTGGATAGTCAATCATAATGGACAGCTCAGATGAAGATTATGATGGAGATGATAGTGATGATGAGGAACTAGAGGATGACGAGCATTCAAAACACAAGATAAGGTATGACATCAGGTATCAGCTCTAAAAGTAAATTTGATATTTTTCCAACCCAATCTGATAGCAGATCAAAGTTACAGTATCATAGATCTATACTATAATTTCAGGATCCACCCAAATATGCAATAGATAAGGAGCCAAAGTTCATTGTCTTTTGTTCAAAGCTGCTCCAGTTGTTTACAATGTTTTGCTTCTGCTGTCAGAATAAAAACTCTTTGTCAAGATGTGGAAAAATTGCATCATAGTAACTGTAGTTCAGAAGTGTAGTCACTGCAACAAGTCCTTTTGTTGGCATAGGCAGACTTAATCCTTGGCCGTCACCCTGATAGAAATATCCTCCTTAGTTTTGGCACTTTAGTTGCAGGAGGGTCAATTTGCATTTTTTTGCTGCTAATGAAGCACATGGGTCTTTGTTCATACAGAGCAAGGACATTCTTCTCGCAACTACGGAATTTCTTGTTCCCAGCCATATTGCATCACTGGGAAACATATCAAGACAAGCTGATGAGGATTGTTCAAAGCACTGGAGATCTGTTTTGGGCAGGATATGGTCGCTTTCACACAATGGGCAACTCAGCAAAATATGGCACTTATGCTGTATTTTGCTCATCTCTTATGAAAATTGTTCACACTGAGCTACTTCAGGTAAATATTGATCTTGCCTACTGAATCTCTTGCAACCCAAGAAACCCACAAAGAAAGTAAATTTTGTTATTTAGTTGCCATTTTTGGCAAGTATATTCTTACTGCACAAAAAAAGGTTCCATGTATGGAACCAAACAACCAAAAGATTTCAAATTGATTTTTTAAAATGTTAGATGTGATCTTACACTTATCACCTTTCATGCAAAGTAATCTAACCTCATCTGAAATCACAATGTTTTTTTTTTGTAACAAAGGTAACTAGGCTGAGATGGCCCCTAACCAAATATTATGTTTGGAGGTGTTAATTATTTATAAAAATAAATTAAAATACAAGGTTAATACAATGAAACTGTAAAATCTAATACAGTTTATGATACCAATCTAAAAGAATAACTAAGCTAAACATAAAAAAGTAAATTAGAATAATATGAAAAATTAACATTAATTACAGTGACAAATAGGTTAGTCTAAATAGTATAGCTATATTAATGGATTAAGCAATTTTATATTGTTCTCTAATTTGAAAGGATTTGCTACAAAATTTGGCGACTATCTCAAGGCAATCAGAATCTTCTTGGGATAAAAGCCAAATGAATAGGTTTTGTTCATTTAATAATCTTGTTGAAGGAAATCTAGAAGATATAGCTTCGAGCATTTTGTTTCTGTCCTCCCTAAATAACAGGCAGTTTATAAGAAAACGGACAATATGTAAGGCAGATTCTAACTGTCACATCTCAATTTTTTTCAAATTCTTTTGAATATTCTATGAGAACTATGTAGAAGGTTTGAATCATGCGATCTCTGTCTTGTTGTTGAAATCGTGGTACACACATTGGAAGGACCTTTTTATTTTAGTTCAATCAATATGGTAGCAGCACAGATAAGGAACTTGAGGGAGGAAATAGATGTCTGCAGTACCTTTTGGATGCAGAAGTACAAGTTCCTGAATTCATGTCAGAAAGGCATGTAGGAATTGCAAAGTAGCTTCATGAAGAGCACCAAGAAATCTCTCATTATTTGACATGTGGCATTTAGCAAGATCTATTACCAAGTAAATTTTCAAGGCAAGCGAAGATAAGGACTGTGAAAAGCTGAAGGATTGGATACAAGCAATACAAAATCATCTATACTGGTGTGCCACATCAACTAGACAAGGTTTCAAAGAGCTGATCATCGCAAAATGGGAATCACTTATCAGGCATATTTCTAACAAACATCAAAACCACAGGAATGACGTCTTTCGAAGGTGTGCCCATGGAGAATTGGAGCCAAGATTGTGGATCAAAGTAGGAAAGATGACATATTTGGTTGTTGGTTGCTGTATAAAAGCAAAAAAAGAGTTTGAGAATTTTCCAGAAAAGGGATTTTAAAAAATAGCTTTCACTGTTTTTTAGTAAGCAGAGCATTTGACAAGCTCAATTCAATTATGAGTGACCAGGTGTCTAGAGCATATTAGTTACGCTGATTCTGATTGGCTCCTCTTTGTTGGATTGAATGACCAAAGTATCTAGGGTATTTGTGATTCATTGGGTGCAAGATTTGGCATTCCCCATTCCTGTATTGTGATTGGCTATTTTCCTTTCAACCACAGCAACTCTTTTTCCACCGTTATTCGGTATCCGTAATCCAAGATGGCAGTTGACTGTCCTGTTATCAACCTTGTATTAAATAAGGTTACATTTCGGCTTGTTTGGCATTTGTAGGTGCTTCCATGAGGTTGATCTTAAATTCCAGTGTTGTTTTGGCAGCAATTACCTCTTGTGGAAGTCTATTCAAATCATTCAACATCATTTCTTTATATAGCCTGCGTGCAGACTTTACTATTCCGCTGCGCAGGAGATCCATGTGGAATCAGGTTAAGTCTGCGAATTAGCGGCCAATTTTGAGTTCTGCAAGATTTCGCAATAATGATCCTCTTTGTCCAACCATTGTCTCTTAGCCAATCAGTATCTGGTCCCAGATTTTAGGGACCCAATAAAAACCGACAAATTTATCACGTGCCTCAATAAAAGTGCTAGTCCTATTTTCCTCAATGTTGGTCTGACAATTGATATTTTTCCATTCTTTTGCAAAAGTTCCTTGCTGCAGTGACAAGTTGATCAGTTTAGTGATAACTGGTAAAGTTTTCTTAAGGATGATGTAATTTTTCGGTGTATTTGTAGACATGGCATCTAGTTCACAGGACTTCGTTGACATTCCTTTTGACATTAGTTTTTCTACATCTTCTTGTGTTAAAATTCTAAACTTGCAGAACTCTGCAATTGAGTGATTTTTTTAAACATATATTGGCTTTTCCCTAAGTTCATCTCTGATTTTCTGTATCTTGTTTATAAAAAAACTCAGCAAACTCTGTGGCAAGTTGATCTTCTGATTTACCTTCTGGCATCTGATTTTCTGATTTTGATCCTGTTATTTTGTTGAAGGTCTTGTATTTTACTTTTGTATCTCCTTTGCACATTCGAATTTTATCAGACAGTATTTTGGTTTTCTTCTCTGATATCATGTAATTATATTTATTTCTTTCATGATGGTATATCCTCCACTGTTGTTGTTCCCTATATTTGATCCATTTCCTTTCCTTCCTCTCTTCTGACTTTTCTTTTCTGATCAGAGACTTCTTCATCAAACCAGTCTTTCCTCTGTCTGATAACCATAGTGAATGTTTTAACAGGAGCCACTATATCTAGACTTCTCTTAATCTCTCCCTCCATCAACTTTACACATTCATCAACTGAATTAACAGAGTCAGTGACAGATGTGAAATCCATGTTATTACATAGTTCCTCAATGTTCAGGTTTTCCAGCTTCCTCAATGTTCAGGTTTTCCAGCTTTCTCTGTGTTCTGGTGACTTTTGAGATATTCTCTTTTGGAATGTTCACCTCTGCCATTACATTTCTGTGGTCTGAAATATAAATCCCTTTCTGTGTCAAAAATCTGCCTTCCAGCCATCCTTATTGAAGCAACAACTATTTTTCCAAACCTTATCCTTGTCATTGTTTATAATCCATGTCTCTGTAATTCCTAAAATATCAATATTCAAGTCGTCTATATGTTCTAACAAGGCATGCTCTTTATTCTTAAAGGACATGTGACACGGTTTTTTGACCCTAACATTTCATTGGTTTATATGTTAGAAAATCTTTCAAGTATTGATTCTGTATTTTTTTCTGATTTAAATAAGTCAAAGGGGGCCAGAGAAACCCCGCCATCATTTTCGAAAATATCTCATTTCAATTTAGTCAAACGATTTCCCTCGTAATTTAGAGAACAAACTTGTTTTTCATCTCGCATTTGTCCTACTGTTTGTTTGAAAACAAAAATTGAAGAGACGGCATCCGGTTTCAGCTCCGTGTTTAGATTTATAAAATAACTAGTACTAAGTCTGGATCTCTCACAAAAACGAATCATTTGCGAAATGTAAAGAATATAATTTTGAGTGTTTGCTCAAAACCATATTAATATGCTGAATTCTTGCTTCAAATGCTTTTCTCAATTTCGTGCTCCCTGGGAACTAGTGATAAGAGAGTTTGTTACTGGTGGCCTCTTCAGCAGCTCTAACCTTCGGATTACATCCGTAAGCGACACAGTAAGGCATATCGAAACATTTTTTATTTACAGTATATTCACATGTTTTTATATATGAAAAAAAACTTTTTTGGTTAAAGAAAAATATTTTACCAGCCGTAAAAGATCAATCTACATTGACAACTTCGGTACTTTGGCCTCACAAAAATCTGCTACCTGTCAACTTGTACGTCACGATGTCACGTGATAAATTCCCGCCATAATTTGTTTCAAACTCAAGGGTAAAGATCAAATACAAACACTTTTTTTGACTTTATGGTACTTTTTGGGTCTTTATCTAACTTTCTACACAACAAATATCAAAATCTATTTTCGCGCCAAAACCATGTCACTTGTCCTTCAAGTGATTGAGCGTTGACCAGCATTATTCTAGACTTCTCTGAAATTTGTTTCACTTTGTGATTTTGCTTTCTGCTTATTGTCACAAGGTTACTTTTGTTTACTCCCGTTTGACAGATCGTTGATTTTTTAAACACATGATTTCCAGGTTGCTTTCCCTTTTTCTTTGAGTGCAGATTGCTGAAACACTGCCTTTGTCCTTCACAGGGCCTAAATTAGGCCCATTCAGTATAATCAAGTTTGAATAATTTGCCATGCAGCCAGCAGGTAAAGATATCAACCAAGTATTACCATTGATTACAAGTACTTAACAGTTCATGTAAGCACCAACCTTTTTCCGTATGGTTTTTGATATTCATGTTTGATGCGATTAGCCCATGCCCTGGTGTATAGAATAAAGTTCTAGTGAATGGTGTAGCAAATTTACGTACTGACCATTAATTATCATTTCTATACAAATTCATTATTTATAACTTATATCAGATGAAAATCCTATTTGCTATTGTGTTGACTTCAAAATTTATTGCTCAGCTTCCAGAGGCTAGCTTACGAAAAATAGTCTTGTTGAACTTCATTGCTCTTGAAACATTGATGATTCATAAATACTCTTGTTCTTATGCTGCATTTGAAATTAGGCCTAATTGTGTTACCAGTGTAGATTTTACTGTGTAACTGTTTTTGGTGTGTTAATTGTGATCCATTTCAGTATACTCTATTGTCTTTAAGTTTTAAAAAGGTACCTACCTACAGGCAGTGGGTTTTGAGGCCTAAAGTTGTTTGTGCTACTTCCCTACTACTACCTAACGACTTCTAAAAATCGAGTTGTGGAGTTGGACCTCTTTGATAACACCACAAGGAATAGAACAGTAAAACAGAAATTTATATACCAATAAAAAGCAACAATTGCAAAGTCAGCATTATAAAAATATCACAAAGGCACAGTTACTAGTCTAGCAGTAGATTTGGAGTTGTAGAGAGGATGTTCTACTTCACAGATTTTGGCAGGCTATTAAAATATTTCAGTTAGGGTTAAGGTCAAGCCTTGCTTAAGTAACAGGCACACCTATTATTTCCGATTATTAACACTGCCATCATTATTAATGAAATAATATTATCCATCCCATTGAACAGGAAGAAAGCAAATAAACCAGGGGCGGGCAAGTACTGTAAAATATATGACCCCTTGTTTGTCCGAATGTATTAACCAGTTATTTTTTCACACAGTACGTCTTGCCTGCCTAAAACAACCAGTTTTTGGAACAAAAATGACATTTCATAATGAGTCTAATTTTTCATCAATTTTTCACAAGTTAATTAACTTCAAATAAAAATCCTTAAATTTACATGTAAGCTGGTTGACCACCCGATATACAACAAAAAGACCAGTATCTCAAATTTTTCACAAAAGTGGTTTCACCCTTTGTCTGTTCAATTTAGAAAAAAGACTTGTATTTCCAACTTTCAGAAAAGCTTGCTGAAACTACAGGTTTTGTGACAAACATTGTCAGCGATACATCACATTAAAGCTAGTGATTTTCTGACAAAGGTAGAACCATGGTACCCAGCGCAGCATGACCACCCTTGTGGACACTCCATGAGGGGTGCTGCCAGAAAAGTTCTGACAGGCGGCTTAAGCTTCCGATTTGGGTGCTAACTATTTTTGTACCAGAGTCTTGAAACCAGACAGAAGCTAACAGAAACAGTAATTGAATTGTGTAAACACTGTTAGCATTGCGTCGCAATGACTAAGTAAATAGTGAAAAACAAGAACTGCAAGTTTGGCCCTTTTCATTTTCTGACGTGTAAATTTGGTGGAGTAGAAATAATCTGATTAGAAGGCCAGAGAAAATGTTTAGATTTTAGAAGAGGAGAAAGATCAAAAGAGCACCAGCCTCAACCTGAAATATCAATCTTTTCGTCTGAAGAAAGATCTTAATGACTAAGGCCAGCTATCTGGATTAAAAATTTGAATCCTAAAGCTAATAAAGCTAAATTCTTTAACTCAAGGAGAAAAAATCGTTTTAGAGTGTGCTCCAACAAATTGGTCGTTTTGCTCCGATGGGAGGGGGCTAATCTCCTCTGGTGGAGGGGCTGTAGCCCCCCTAGCCATCTTCTTGTGCCACTTCTGCACTCCACTCACATAATTTTTGAGATTTTTTAGATTTACACTTATATTACAGCTATTTGAGTGATTTATTCCTTATTGGTGAACGGGATAATTTTTGGGAATTTGAATGTCCCCTTTTCAATTAACTGTCAAACTCCCCATTTAACAGTTCTTGTTAGACTACTCAATCTCTCCCTGACTTTTTTCTTCAGTGGGAACCAGTGGAAGATTTTAAACAGATGTTCCTCCAAGTTATGACATTAGTACGACAAGGAAAAAATGAAACAAAAAAAATCAAATTCAATAGCAAGAACTACCTCTCGAAAAAGGTTAAATGTAATGCGGGAGTTTTAAATTAGAAAAGGATAATACCCTATTTAATTGTTAGAAGTAATCATGCAATCATCTCAAGCAACCGTCAATCACGAACTGTTTGAAAGGCTATGAATATCCTTCTACAAGTTATTTTGTGATAAAGTGACTCGTTTGAATAGATTATTGCTGACAGTCAATGAAGAAAAACTAAAATGGGATTGACCAAAGAAGTCTTTCAATTAATTATAAATTTTCGTTGAACATGGCATATAGTCAGACTTCGACCAAACCAACAAAACGAGAAGTAATTAGATGTACAGCACCAGGATTTTCGAAATCATTATCCTCACGATGGAAGCCAAAGTTTTGTCCCGAATGCAATGCTGAAGTTGATGGAAAATATGTAGTACCAGAGAAGAAGATGAAGTTGAGAGATTTCAGGTGTGTTTGAATAAATGTTGAAGGGAACAAGGAATTGAAGCTCATACCAGTGATGACCTCAACTAGAGATACCAGAGTTTTGATCACCCAAACTTCCGATCAAAACTTATGTTATGACAGAAAATATTTGCAGCATCGGGGAGTCTGTGTAGCGAGCAGCACTTTGTCCGAGTTGACATGTGACCATCTAAAAATGGTAGATTAAGCAATTCAACCCTTTTATAGAGAATCTTTCTCAGAAGAAGAGGTATTATTTTTTGCGGTGGAGGAGAAAGTTGGCAAAGAAATCAAAAATATCCAAACCAGTAACAGTCCAACAGTGGTAAAAATTTCCCAAAGAGCTATGGAGCAAGATGTACACCTTCGACTAGCCATCCACAGGGATATACTCATCTTTCTGTTGATGAATCTCGACCAACTAGCTTGCTCTGCATGTCTAATGAATGCAAGGGAAAGCAGGGGATCACAAAGCAAGTGAATAGGCGCAGAATCTGTGTCCATTTGCACTGTGTAATTCTTGCACGTATATTGGTCGAATTATAGTATGCCCAATAGGGTAACCTTACTAGCCTGCGGCTTCAAACGTAAAAGACCACTTGGATTGGGAAGCCATGTTCGACAAGGTTTGCTTATCAAGAAGATCAACTTTAAAGCTGCAAATGTCTAAGGAAATGTCTTACAGTATTCCAAATGATATATTGAAGCAAGCCTACAGATTGGAGATTTTCTTCAAACAACACTTCAAATATTGCATAAGAACTTCATTAGTTAGCATCTGATTCATTTAGATTTGAAATTTGTCTTCCTCCAGCAAACCACGGATAGCTTGAGTGATAATATTTGATTCAACAACATTAATTTCGCATCGGGATTTATTACCCCAAGGGCAATTCATTTCGGTTGTAAGTAGGGAGAAATTCAAGAAGAATGCTGCAACAAGTTAGCAAGAATTCTTTCTGCCATCATCTCAAATTGCCATCAGCGGAGGTATGACATGCTTTCCCCAGTGCTGTTCACAAAAATAATGTTATGACGTTAACTATACATAATTTGCTCAATTCCTTTACTCTACTGGAAAAAGGTTTAAATAACATGAAATTCTCTACTTTCAAAAACAAATTTTGCTGCACGAACTTGTTTGATTGTAGATTGATATGCATTAGAAATCTCTTCTATCCATTTTATAGTACCTTAAAAGTATCGGGAATGGACTCACTTTGGAACAGATGGTCTTGAAATACCAGAAAAGGTTTGAGCCAGTGAAGGGGAGAAATGCGCCATTTATGAGGCGATTCGAGAACAAGATTATTGAAAAAATATGCTGCAAAGACTCCAATGTAAAACATTTTTCCCTCTGCTACTGTGTATCTTGACATTAATAAAACTTGCGTCATGGTAATGCGCAAACAGTTAAAACCTTTCTATCAGGCAAAGCTATGGGGCTGTTAATAAAAATAGAAAGGACCTAAAGATGATGCAAGGTTCCAAGCAAACCTTTTGAGGTTGACACACCTTTAATCTTTATTTTTTAGCATCTTGCATTCCAACGACCATATGTTTATCCAACAAGAGATACTTACTTGGTTCCATTGGTTTGTCTTGGTAAGAAAAAACTCGTCATTTGTAGACTGCATAGCAATCAAAGCCTCCACATTAAAGGATGAATTTCCTAAAATTAGAGAAAAGGTGAATTCATCTATAAGATACATATTCTGAACAGGTTTTAGATTGAATTATAAATGGCGTAAAAAAGTTTTTCTTTGCAATTAAAAGGAATAAAGATATGTTTTATGTATTCAAGGCCCCATAAAATTGTCTTAATTGATTAATTGATACAATACCCTTTTTTCTTGTCAAACTACAGGAAGTAAAAGCAGAGGTTCAGAAGTTGGCACAAAACTCCCATTCCCAGCCAGTTAACTTTTTAGAAGAAGGCATGGAATGCAACTTAGAAACCCTCAAGAAGAAAGAAAAATTAAATCATTAAAAGGTAGTATCAATTTCTTGTGCAACATATATTTTGTACTATGGTTTTTTTTACATATGTATACTTCCAAGTATCTAGGAAAAAGTTCTCCATCAATTTAATAATAACCAAAGTAGTATAACTTTGACAAATAGGATGATTAGCTACAAGCTCAAAACCTTTTTATTAAAATCATATAATAACATAGGTCACCTAATTTATTCATCAATATTCATTCACACAGCACACAAAGCTCTATTAGATGCCTTTCCAAACGCATTCAAGAAGTGGCTACACTTTGGTTAGTATTAAGTACTTTACTATAAAAGTATCAAGAATAAAATAATATAAATACAGAAAATAGAAGTGTGCAAACTTACCGTGAATTCGATAATTTTTAAAGATTCATTGCCTAAATTTCCCAGGATAAAATGGTGGAGAGCAGCCACAGTCTAATGATGGAAATTAAGATGTTTCAGAGGGTAAAAAACAGGTCCTGCAAATGATAGAGAACAGAACTGAGGGCGTGTTAGGCTACAATAGGGCAGGCCCAACAACTGATCCTTTCATCTTAAATGAAAGAGCCAAGATATATATTTACTTAATGAATGTCAATTTCCAGTAGATTGCCACTTAGATCTTAATTCTACAAAGCTAATTGACAGAAAGCATAAGTCAAGTAAATTTGTTTATGAGGAATAAAAATGAAACTATTCAATATATTGACAGGATTCTTTGCCATCACCAATGAAAGCAGTTTTCACTGATTTCACACCTCGGTGAAGAAAACCTTTTCAAATGGTAACTAAGGAAGCTTTCACACTTAGATTTTAGTTCTTGTTATATATCTAATTCAAGCTAGTGCTTACTGATATAAAATACAATTTCAACTATTCATAAATCTATACACATTCTTTTCCAAAGTGGCAGAGTGGCAGCAACAGTGCTATGCAGCCCAACAGCTATTCATAGAAGCTGAAACAACAAATACGAAATCAGATCTACCAGTTAAAAGAAACCTTTTGCAGCTGGGACAGTTGGAATTTTACCTACAGGTAAAGAGAGGAAAAGAATATGGCAAAAATGCACTTTCATATGGAATACACTACAGTTTGTGGCAATATCCATCATGCTTGCTACAAATAACTGCGGTAATAGTGAATGTTTAGGTTTAATTTTGAATAATACCTGTGGAAAACTAGCTAATTATAATAAGATAATTATAGAAATCTAATTTCATTCCAAAAACTGGTTTAAAGCGTATAAACCACAAATAAACTTGCCTTCCATCATTAGGGAGAAGAGTAGAAGACGAGGAACCCAATAGCAATCTTGATGTGAGCTACTGCAAAGTTAAGAACTAGATTTACTAAGGTCTTAACCAAACCATAAAACCGAATGTGATTTTTTGTGCGTTAGTATGTGGAGTCTAAGGCCTGGGTTACAAGATACGGGATTGCTTTTCGCATCGGATTGGTTTCAACCCATCTGCGTCAAAATCGCACTGTTTTCATTGAAGTTACACGACACCGGATTGTCATGAACCCACTTTTCATTGCAGTTACACGACACCGCATCACCCTGCATTGCGAAGTCTATATCTATTGTCTTTGACAACTGCGAAGCCCAAATGTTTTGTTCTCAAAACAATGCATTTTTGAGGCAAGTGCATCAACACATGCCATTCCAGAAGAGTTTACAAAATGGCGAAATCGACGAGGGAAGAAAAAGACTTGTTGTTTTTATGGACTGATAGTGAGGTGGAGCTCCTGTTGGAGACAGTGAAGACGTATGCCTCGAGGTGCATGTACGAAGGGAAGGACTGGGAGGGTGTTAAGTCAAAGTATGACAAAATCTTATCAATAATGGTGGAGAGATACCGAAAATGAGCAATCAGAAGAATTTCCTAAACAAGTAACTTCAGTTGGAGAGTCTCTGTTTACGAGGGAGAGAATAGCAACCAAACTGAAGGCCATCCGAAAGAACTTCAAAAAAGCAGTTGATGCAGGGAGGAGAAGTGGTGGTGGAAGAATAGTCATGACATTTTATGAAATTTGCAGCAACATTTGGGCTGGTTCTCCTGCTACAAAAAGCATCGAAGGTCAGCATCGCATTGCCAGACTAGCCTAACTGAGTACTTGTTATTTGTGTATATGTATTGCCAGCAAGATAAACATTTAAATATAGTATTAAGATTTTCTAATTTGCTGTAAATTAATTTCTAAGCACCTTTTAGTACATCAAATTAGACCTCGCTGGATAGTTTTGTAGCTAAGTTTTTCTAAACGTTAAAGGGTTTGAATAAATTTCTTGCTTTTTTCTAGGTGGTATAGAAAGTAATGGACAAGATGAAGAGACCACTGACATCAGTAAAGAAGACCAATCATTGCCACTTTCCGGTAATGAAGCATCTGATGGTGGAAGTGATGACACTAGCATTAAAAGCCAAAATGAGTCACTTCTAGAAAGCTCAAGCACAGAAACAGCATCAAATGATAAAATCCAAAAGAGCAATCATGATAGGAGAAATAAAATATCTTCATATCTTCACCAGAGAGACAGTTCAAAAAGAAAAAAGTTAAACTGAAGTACAGATGCTAATCCAACTACGGTGCTAATAAGTGCTCTCCAAAAAGATGAATCGCTGTTGTACTCCATTTTTGAAGAAGAAAATAAAACAAAATTTGGCACAAATTTGATGAAAATGAGGCTTTTTAGCAGAAGGAGGTTTCGGGGTGGGGCGACACCGGATTAGTGCAGTTACACGAGATGGAATGCGGAGCAGAGTGCATCGAATTGATTTTCACCTCACCTCCAGAGCGGAGTGGTTTCACTCCATGAAAACGGACGGGTGTGACACCTGATTGCATCGGTGTCGTGTAACTGCACCCCTCTATCCAATGCGAAAAGTAATCCGGTGTGTGATGAATCCGGTATTGTGTAACTGGGGCCTAAGTGAAGTTGATGAAGATTTCTAGAGTAAGTTTATAAATTTTGTTTACTACTAGAAAATATTGCTGAGTTTGAATAAATAACAACTATTTCCATTTCAGAAGAACCTGTAGGAGAAAAAAATGTTACTGATATTGCAAAAAGGTATATTTAGAATCAAAATGTAATAAAAATAATATCGAAATGCCAACCAAATTTGAAATTTCATTTCAAATAATGTTTTCCGATGTTTTTGGCTTGGACTTACAAAATAAATATGATATTGTAATAGAGAATTGTGAATTTCAATTCTTTAACATAGATTTAGAAGATGCAATACCCTAATAGCAAAACTTAATGGCCGTTATAAGTTATAGACTGGAATTTGCAATTTTATATTTTAATTTGGAATTATTTCATTTGTAGAATCCTTATGGCAGGGGTTCTAAGCCTATTGAATTCTGTGACAACAAAAAAATGTCATTATATACAGTAGTTCTGATTTGGATTGATTTTAACGAAAACAACAAAGTAGTTGTTGATTAAGAATCAATATTTTGGACTTTGAATAGAAAAAGCAAGACATATTGTCTTATGCTTTGTCATTCTAATCTTGTTACAATAAATCAGGTCATTAAATGCATTCTGACTCCCACGCTTATATATCGTATAAAAAGACAACTAGTTAAAAGAAAATGATTAATGGTTATTATAATATATTAAATTACTGACGACTTAGGCACAGCCTTAAAACTTTACACACAATATAATTCATATCAATATTAATTTAAAGCACCTTTGATTTTATTCTCCTTGACAATCTCCATCAACACTGCAATCAACAACAATTTCATTTCATTCCTTATTTTTCTCAACTTCAGTGTCCTGGCAGTAGTTGGTACCACATAAAGTGCCAAAAAATGACCAAGGTGCCCCAAAGAAAGATCTGTGGTAAGTAATTTATACCTTGATTTACCAATATAACAAATAACATAGAAGCTGGTCTAAAATTTAATCCAATATTATGAATAGTTTATTTTTGATTGTTCACTTAGAATCTTATTGAAGCTTATACAAGGTTAAACTGGAATACAACATAGGAAACGTGAAAATATATATTGCATTTGTGTACTTCTAGGTATTGTGTTGACTGCGTATGCGAGAAGCAATTTAGCAACCAGTCATGCATAAAGAAAAAGAAAAGCAGATGAAACTGAAAAGGACTAATAGTTTTTTATATATATGTTTAATGCATTAATTTCATATACTCAAAATAAGCTGTGATGTAGATATTTTATTCGAAGATTGGGAACTGAGATTGTTTTTAATTTGAGAAGTGACAACTTTCTGTACAAATTTGACTTTCCGATACTCAGAATACATAAGGGTCTTCTATGTCCATTGCTCTGAATGTTGATTTAAGTGTCCTCAATCCCCTTAATTCCCAAAATGCTCATAATTCTAGAGGGTCCATGTCTGTGAGTGTACATAGGTGTAGTACCCTCAATACCCAAAATACCCATAATCCTAGAGGGTTCATGTCTGTGAGTGTACATGGGAGTATAAGCTCAATACGCTGAATACCCA
This sequence comes from Chrysaora achlyos, assembly GCA_015164055.2. Taxonomy (NCBI): domain Eukaryota; kingdom Metazoa; phylum Cnidaria; class Scyphozoa; order Semaeostomeae; family Pelagiidae; genus Chrysaora; species Chrysaora achlyos. Next base: position 17,731 of record WUAR02052231.1, read on the forward strand.
AAATATCAATAATATTAGAGCGTCAATGTCTGTGAGTGTTCATGGGAGTAGTACCCTCAATACCCTGAATACCCAAAATACTCATAGTCCGAGAGAGTCCATGTCTGTGAGTGTGCATGCTACATGGGACCAAACATAACTTGCTTTTAGTCTAGATAATAAGCTTTTGTAAAATAGCCTAAGCATAATGCTTGAAGTAATAATAATGAAAAGTCATACATGCGTGGTTACTCAGAAATGTTATAGATCACCCTGATTTGATTCCAAAGCTAGTAGAAATAGACCATGGTTCTTTGATTCGATTGACCATGCAATCAGTCAAACAAACGTTGTCTCTAGTCGAAATCCAAAATCGTAGACAACGTCTTTGCGCAAATATTGCATATATCCATAGTGAACGCAAGCGCAATAACAAAAACACTTCTTTTGTATGCAAATGAGAATTTTGAAACAGACCAATCATGACAGTTGTAACTACAGGTTTGAGGCAGCCCTGAGTGACAAGAAATTAACAAAGGACATTGGTAAAATTTCAGGTGACGCACAGACAAGCTGCGTAGAGGGATTTTATGCCACCTTAAATTATTGGCATCAAAAGATGTTATGCTTTTCCTATCTGGACTCAAAGTGCCAGTGAAAATATTTGCACTTATCTCTTTCATATTTTTCAAGTTGATATAAAACAGGGGTTTGTGCTCTTCAGCAAATATGTAAGAATTACTTTTTGAAGCTTAGTATTAAGAAATAGCCTGGCATGTTCTAATGCCATATTTATGTACAGGCCACTAGGAAAGAAAGTGTTACATAAACGAACACAAAGACTGGTAAGTTGAAAACTTTTCTTTTGGGCTCTTTTCATTAGAGAATTGATTTAGCTTATGAATTTGATTTATTTTCACTCTCAAATTTTGGCTATTTGTCATTTTAATGAAAATCTCCAGAGAGAAACAATGCAGACCAAACAGGATAAAGGCTATTATCATGTCATTTATCTGAAGTTCAAACTTGGAGAGGAAATGATTTGCGAAATCCCAGTTCCAGCTACATATGATATTCACTGGTTAACTTTTTCATCATTTACTACTCAATCTTTCAGATTCAATCTTCAAAGATCACTGATTTGCACGTGCAATGTGTGTACAAATCTGCATCTGCCCCTGCACATCACATCTTTTTATCGTTTTTGCAGCATACATACAAGAAATAAAAGACACCTTATTTAACATCGAATCATAAACTCTTCTTGCAACATTCAAGAAACATCAAAAAGATGTTCTTGAACCCCTTTTCTCCCAATTTGAAACCCGTTTGAGCAGAGAAGAAGCAATTTCAAAGTGGCAGAACAGAGAATCTACCAATGTTATGCCGGTCCCTGCAGGTAAATTACTGTACACATTCTTTGTAAAAATATTTTTAATGAATGTATTTTGAAAGGATAGTTGTTGCAAAGTACTGTGGAGCATCATAACAAAGTTGTACTGATGTAAAACAGATGCTTCTTTACTGAGATTAATAGCAATATATTCAAGCATCATTATTTAACTTTCCTGAGAGCAAGTACTGCTTGTTATGAAAAACAAATCATTATTTTTGACTCTTCATAACTGATTACACTAACTTTTAGTGGAAGAACAAGAAAGATTATACAGGGAGCAACGTCAACAAGATACAGCTAGGGCAGCAAAAGCTCAAACAAAGCAACCACAGAAAGGCAGGAAATGTGGCATATTGTTGAAGGGGCATCCAAGAGGGTGTTTCCCTAAGGACAATTAACTTTACCCTGTTAACTTTTAATTTCCTTTTTTTTCACCTTAGCAAATAATGTTCTAAGCTTAAACTTGTATCGATGAAAACTCCCAACTTTTGCAAACTATGCTAAATCAGTTTTCTAGCAAAATATGTCAAGTGCACAAACATTTCACAAATGGCAAACATGTTCAGCTCCCACAAGTTTTTTTTATTCACTCCTGCTGCTGAGTTGTTTTGTAGCCAGTAGAATTAGCTGTGGGAAACCTTGTCCACCAATTATGATATATGCAAGCTGGTAAGGGTCTGGTATTATCCCAGCACATATAGCCAAAAAGCCACCTAGCAATCCACCTGTATCCAACAGCTCTGGCATAACTGCTAAAGAAATTTTGAGTCATTACATTATATAACAGACAGTTTGTTTGCGTTAGCATCTATGAGTATATTTTTTGATTTTATTTAAAGTCCTTGTAAGGTCAAAACCTAACCCTATGTTTTTGTTACGTTTTCTGGTGTGGAATTTTGCACTCACTCCAAATATCTAAGTCGTTTGGCTAAGAATTAACTATTTGTACCGTTTTTTGGTCCCCAAAGTTGCTTTTTTGCCCTTTTTTTTGTGCAAGTCGAAATCATAGCATGCCCCCAGTGACGTCAAAATTTAGGCCAGTCGGCAGGCTACTCAGTTTTCAAAATGGCGGGTAATTTGTATAACAGTGTTGATTCCGACAATGAAAACTACGAGAACTCCGAGAGTGATGAAATGTATGAAGACAAGAGTGGGGAAGATTTTCAAAGGCAGCCCCAAAAAATTGCAATTCAGCCATACATGTACGAACCAGAGAGAGTGTTACTTGATCGACCGCAACATCAAGATGAAAGAGAACAGCAGGATATGCTCATGGTTGATGATCGCTCCCAGAATAAAAACTGGTAGGTGCATAAATATACAATTTTTCGGAGAAAAGATTTAACTACATGGTTTAGGTATATTAATTTGCTTTCAAAATGTCGTCAACTCTATTGTAAGTAGGTGGACCAGAGAGTCCGAATGACCCAACTTTTTTATTGGCATTGCTTTGAAAAAAACCTATTCTTTGCTTGGCAGTGTACAAAATCTTGATACCATAGGTTTTACATGGAATGAACCCTGACAATAATAGGCCTATGCGTTAGTGTACACCTATCTTGTGGAAATTGTTAGTCAGCACAGCTACAATCCTCGCCAAAACTGTTGAGACAAATCTGTGTAGAAAATTTTTTTTCCTTACCAGCCTCCCCCTCCCCCCATT
>WUAR02053342.1:0-20750 GCA_015164055.2 Chrysaora achlyos
AATTTTATATTAATTTAGCAAGGAATTTCTTTAAAACTGTGTGTCCATAAGTTTGCATGATTTTATATTACAGGGCGTGGTTGAATTCTAAGCCCATCAAAAGGGCGTGGCTACAAAAAATTTTTCGCCCAAATACCTATTTTAAAATCCTCCAAGCTGTCCCTGACTGAAGGTCATATTAGTTTTGTTATTCTTGAAGTATACGTTGATGATACGATCCTTGCTTCTAATGATGTTGATTTTCTCAATGCTGAGAAAAAATCTTTGTGCAAAAGATTTGAGATGCAAGACCAAGGTGAAACTCATTGTATTGTGCAAAGACATCAATTTGTAAATTAGACTTTGACCAGTCCAGTTCATGGACTTTGACCGAGTCCAGTTCATGGACTTTGACCTTACCACTGGACTCAGGGGAGTTACTCAGGGATCTGTTTCCCTTCGGGACTATTGTTTCTTTTAAGTATATAAGGGGTGCAAATGTATTGTACAGAGGGGTTCAGAGCTACAAGACGTCGAAGTTGCTGAGAAGACATGAAGGTTCTTCGTGCTGGAGGGAAGTACTAGACCACATGGGACCACATGGGACAAGGACAAACAGTTTGTAAGACAGCCTTATTTTGATTAAGAAAATTCAACTTTGTAGCTTTGTTATTCATGGATTTTTGTTGTATTCACAAACTTAATTCGCAGTCTTGATATTTACATGTATCAAATAGATTGGGCCATTAGTTAATTATATTATCGTATTAGTCTTTTGAGTTTATTTTTTCGCCAGATTTGTTACCTTAAATTCTAGCAAACCATGCTTTATGCAGAAAACCAACTTTTGTTGTTGCTGTGATTCTTGGTTTTTTGATATTGGTGTGCATTTGAGCCGTTTGAGCCGGAGCTGCGAAATACGATTCATAACAGTTTGAAACTGTTCCAGCGGTGTATGGCCTAAATGATGGACGAGCCTTCAGAAGATCCCCCAAATGAGTTCCCGTCAAGAGTCACTAGAAGTAGACAGCCGATTGTCAGAATTGATTGGGATGAAGTTAAATATGAAGGAATGATTCGACTGAAGCAGGAACGGGCAGATGCCAAGCGTGCATTGATGAATGCTGTGAAGGAGGTAGCAGGAGCTTTGGTGTGTCATGGTTCAGGTGATGGACAATCTTTGACCCATTTGGAAGAGAAACTCGAAGCAGTGTTCATAGCCTTTCAGAAAGCCTGCAACTCATTCAAAGCAACACTAAGTGATGAAGATGACATTCACGAAGGCTGTGCATATTTCAGTGAAGGAGAGGGACGTTTTCTCAGCACTAGACAGCGATTGCATAATTTTGGTGGCTCAGAAACACAAGATATCCACCCTCATGACTCGGTAAGTCAAAGTCTCACTCTAACCATTCAAATATCTCCAAATATTCGAAATCATCATGTTTATCAAGTGTTAAATCAGCCCTAGGAAAGAAAATGTTACATAATGCAACAAGAAAGGCAAATTTGATAGCCGAGGAGAGTTTCTTGGCAAGGAGACAAAGTCTTGCGTATCAAGAAATGAAGCTGACTCAGTTGAGGAAAGAATTTCAATTGCACGAGGAATTGACGAAATTGGAAGCTGAAGAGAAGGTGATGGATGAAATATTCAAAACAGATAGCCACATTAATCCTTCAATCTTCAACACAGATCACAATGTCAGTTTGTTGGCAAAATCTGCAAGTCATTTGAAATCAGCCGCTCGATCCAGTTCTCCAGATTCAGTTTTAAACAATGTCATCAATCGGCCAATGAAATCAGTTGCTCGATCCAGCCTTCCAGATTCAGTTATCGATGATGTCATCAGTCAGCAAATGAGATAACTTGCTCGATCCAGTTTGCCAGTGTCAGTTTTCAATGATGTCATCAATCGGCCAATGAAATCAGTTGCTCGATCCAGCCTTCCAGATTCAGTTATTAATGATGTCATCAATCGGCCAATGAAATTAGTTGCTCGATCCAGCCTTCCAGATTCAGTTATCAATGATGTCATCGATCGGCCAATGAAATCAGTTGCTCGATCCAGTTCTCCAGATTCAGTTTTCAATGATGTCATCAATCGGCCAATGAAATAAGTTGCTCCATTCAGTCTTCCAGATTCAGTTATCGATGATGTCATCAGTTAGCCAATGAGATCACTTGTTCGATCCAGTTTCCCAGTGTCAGTTGCCAATGGTGTGATCAATCAGCCAATGAAATCAGTCGATCATTCAATGGGATTATGTAATGCTCCAGGGTCAGATCATCATATTCTATCGTGGCAGGCACCATCAAAGTTACCTGTTAGCTCACCATGGTTACAGAATCAAGAAAGAAGAACCCAGCCTTTTTAAGTCCCACTAACCTCCCCAGTCCCTTATAACCCTACCCCCTTCCAGCAACACAGTCCCTTTACCCAGCCAGACCCCACCGTGCCTCAAACACTGATGGATAACAAGCAAATCAACGATTTTATTGCAGAAACACACAGAGCAGAAAGGAAGCACTTCAGTCCCTCTGTTTCATCAGAATATGGAAATGAGTATTTAGCGACGATGAAGAAACTGGCTGATGCAAGTATGCTACCGTAAGTCTGAACTCAATCATTTTGATGGTAATCCTTTACGGTATTATTTTTTCATGAAGTCCTTTGAGAATCAGGTTGAAAAGAATACAGATGACAATGGCAGGCGGTTGCAGCTACTTATACAGTATTGCAGTGGCAAGGCAAAGAAGGTGATTGAAAGATGTGTACTCCTAAACCAAGAAGAGGGATATAAGGAAGCTAAGCGACTGCTGGAGGAGAGATTTGGTAGCAAGTACAAGGTGTCTAATTCTTGGATCAACAAGGTATCCGATGGCCCATCAATCAGACCCAATGATAGAGAAGCACTTATGGATTTAGCAGACCACAAAACTGCGAGATAACGGTGATAGCAACTGAAAGACTTAATCAAGTAAACAACGAAGACAAACTGGTGAAAATATTGGAACATTGTCCTGGATATATCAAAGCAAGATGGCAGTCAAAGGTGCAAAATATCCGAGAATAATGTTGGGAACCAAACATTGAAAACATGCGCAGGCTGGTGAGAAAAGTTGCTGTAGAGAAGAATGACCCCGTTTTCGGCGAAATAATGGATGGTGGAAATAGAGATGGTGGAACTAAGGACAAGAAATCAGCAACACCCACAAGAGGGGGTAGATTAGCAAGCCAGCGAAATATAAATTACAGTATTCAAACGAAAGAAGCTCCAAGTTGTGGTGATACAAAAGCTGTTTCAAATCGTGATATTCGTTTCAAATGCTATCTATGTGAAGGAGATCACAAACTCGAAGCTTGTGAGATGTTCAAAAAGAAAGGAGGTGAAGAGCAACTTAACTTTATACGCAAGAAGAAACTGTGAGATAATTGTTTGTCGACTACCCATTTCTCTGCTGGATGTAAGAAGAAGAAGTCATGCAATATTCCAGGATGCAGCATGAGAAGAAAGCACATGTCATCACTACATGAAGCAGTTGTTGCCTTCGAGATGAAAAGAAATCAGCAACTTGGACAAACAAGTTCAAATCAGTCAATGATTTATTCTAGACCTGGTGGTCAAGGACTGTTTGTATGTCATCGCAAGAGTTTGTCAATTGTTCCAGGCAAAGGTGAGACCAATGAAGTCATTACATATGCTCTTTTAGACAACGGTTCAACAGCATCATTTTGCACTGAAGATCTCTTGACGAAGCTTGGCGTTGAAACAAAAAGGTGTCAGATTTCCTTGGCAACGTTATGGAGAATTGTGACAGTGCAATTTCTAGCCTTGAAATCATGGATTTGGACAACACAGTATCAATAGATGTACCATAAGCTTTCGTTTTAAAGAAGTTGAACATCTCTAAGGATGCAGTAGCAACTCAAGAAGATGTTAAATCATGGCCCTATCTAAACGATCTGGTGATGCCAACCAAACCTGAAGACTGCACAGTGAGTATCTTGATTGATGTCGACATACCAGAAGCTTCGCAGCCTGAAGAAATACGAAGAGGAGAGAACGGAGGACCCTTTGCAGTAAGAACCAAGTTTGGTTGGACATTCAATGGACCTCTAGGACAGTCACAAGTAGCAGCTGCACAATGTTGTATGACAAGAACAAATCAAACCACAGATCTCTTGAGTGAACAACTGCGAAAATATTTCGAGGATGAATTTGATGATTGCATTTCTGATGACAAGAAACTGATGTCTGCAAATGACAAGAAGGCACTGAATATTTTTGTAGGGTCAGCAAAACTATGAGATGGACATTATGTGTTCGCGATTCCATGGAAGAACCCCCAACCTAGCCTCCCAAACAATCGTAGTGTGGCAGTAAGTCGACTGACCTATCTAAGAAGAAAACTTTCAAGGAATAATGACCTTCCCGCCAAGTATGGAGAATTTATAGATGATTTGCAAGAAAAAATTTTTCAAGACCAGTTCCAAAGGAGCAGCTACATGAAAAAAATGGAATGGTATGGTACTTACCTCACCATAATGTAGTCAATCCAAAGAAGCCAGAAAAAAACTCGTGTGGTGTTCGACTGTGCTGCGAAATTCCATGGTAAATCACTGAATGAGCACGTGATGCAAGGTCCTGACCTTACAACTTGCCGAGCTGAAAGTTCTAAGGTGTCTTAAGCCAGAAGATTTTGGTGAAGTTGAAAGAGTGGAGTTGCATCATTTCTCTGACGCCTGAGAAGATGGATTTGGCGCGGTATCATATCTGAGGACAGTTAATTATGAAGGTAAAATTCATTGTTCCTTTGTGGTTGGTAAATCCTGAGTACCACCACTAAAACCCATGACAATTCCTAGACGTGAACTGTCTGCCACAACAGTTGCAGTCAAACTCGACTTAATACATAACAAATGAGAACAAGTGTTTTCAGACGTTCGTTGCAAACCGTATTTCTGTCATCAAAGATGGATCAGATCCTTCCCAATGGAATTATATACAAACGAAGATGAACCCAGCTGATGACGCATCAAGAGGCGTTCCTGTAAAAAATCTTACTGGTGATTCGAAGTGGATCAATGGACCATCTTTCTTATGGCAAAGCGATGAAACATGGTCAGCTAAATGCACAGAAGATTTAAAAAATGGAGGATGATGATGCTGAATTAAAGAAATGCGTACAGTCACATAGTGTAGTGGAGAAAGAATCACATGCTATGGGCATGAATGAATTGATTTTCTCGAAATTCTCTTCTTGGATTAAGCTGAAAAAGGCTGTTTCATGGATGTTGAGATTTAGGCACTGGTTGATCCTGAAGTCGAGGCTACCAGTGGCCATACCAAACTCAGCTCTGAAAGGGAAGTTGACAATAGAAGAACTCAAGAAAGCAGAACATGCCATCATATCATGCGTTCAAATAAATTCTTACAAAGAAGAAATCGACACCTTGAAATCTGGAAAGAAGCAGCTAAATAAACGAAGCAGTCTCCTCAATCTGGACCCTGTAGTGATGAATGGTGTGCTGTGTGTTGGTGGACGACTAAAGCATTTGCAAACTGAGACAAGTGACATGAAACATCCTGTGAATCTTCCAAAGCGAAACCATGTGGTCGACATGATCATCAGATACTATCATCATCTATCTGGTCATCTTGGAAAAGAGTATTTATTGTCATTGGTTAGAGATATATTTTGGATGATCAATGCACGTGCCACAGTGCGTCGAATCATCAGTCAGTGTTTCAAATGCAAAAGACAGCTCCAACAGCCTATGCAACAGAAGATGGCAGATCTAACACAAAGCAGAATAACTCCTGGAGAGCCACCATTCACATACGTTGGTGTTGACTACTTCGGACTGTTTCACGTAAAAAGAGCCTGTAGCAGAGTCAAAAGGTATGGTGTAATATTTACCTGCCTCGTTGTTTGTGCTGTTCACGTTGAGGTGGTGCATAGCTTAGACACTGATTCATTTATCAACCCATTAAGACGATTCATGGTCCGTCGTGGTAGGCCCGGGGAAATCAGATCAGATAATGGTACAAATTTTGCAGGCACTGAAAATGAGTTGAAGCATTTAATTTGTCAGTGGAATCAAGAAAAAATGCATGAGTTTCTTCTTCAATACGAAGTGAGTTGGCATTTCAATCCACTCTCTGCTTCACAAGCATGGGAGCACTTAATCCGCACCATTTGGCGCGTCATGAAAATGGTGTTTAGAGAACAAATTTTGGATGACGAAGGTTTGCAGACACTCATGTGTGAAGTAGAGTCGATTGTAAATGGGAGGCCTTTAACTAGAATCTCGGATGACCCAAGAGATGCAAGTGCACTGACTCCAAATCACCTGTTGATGTTGAGATCAAATAAGTTTTACGCTCCAGGAGTATTCTTCAAAACAGACAGCCTTTGCAAGAGAAGATGGAGACAGGTACAGTTTTTGGCAGATCTCTTCTGGAAAAGATGGATCAGAGAATATCTCCCGACCCTACAACAGCAACAAAAGTGGCTCACACCCAAAAGAAACCTTCAAGAAAATGACATAGTTCTCGTTGTTGACAAGCCACTACCAGGAGGAGCTTGGCGATTGGGTAGAATATTGGCTGTAAGTCTGTGAAGAGATGGTCTCGTGAGATCAGCAAAGGTGAAAACCTCTCAATCTGAATTGGTGTGTCCAGTTGATAAACTTTGTTTGTTGGAAGCAAATGTAAATTATGGTAATGATGAAGAACTTCGCACCGATTAGATTGATGGAAGAAACTGTTCCCTTGAAAAGAAAACGCTTGGGGCCGGATGTATTGTGCAAAGATATCAATTTGTAAATTAGACTTTGACTTTTAGTTCATGGACTTTGACCTTACCACTGGACTCAGGGGAGTTACTCAGGGATCTTTTTCCCTTCGGGACTATTGTTTCTTTTAAGTATATAAGGGCTGCAAATGTATTGTACAGGGGGGTTCAGAGCTACAAGACGTCAAAGTTGCTGAGAAGACATGATGGTTCTTCGTGCTGTAGGGAAGTACTAGACCACATGGGACCACATGGGACAAGGACAAACAGTTTGTAAGACAGCCTTATTTTAATTAAGTAAATTTAACTTTGTAGCTTTGTTATTCAAGGATTTTTGTTGTATTCATGAACTCAATCCACAGTCTTGATATTTACATGTATCAAGTAGATTAGGCCATTAGTTAATTATATTATCGTATTGGTCTTTTCAGTTTATTAGTTTGCTAGATTTGATACTTTAAATTCTAGCAAACCATGCTTTATGCAGAAAACCAACTTTTGTTATTGCTGTGATTCTTGGCTTTTTGATATTGGTGTGCGTTTGAGCCGTTGGAGCGGGAGCTGTGAAATACGATTCATTACACTCATTTCATCTTAGGTATGTCAATCAAAAAAGACAGAAAGAACAAAGTACTTTCAATTAGCCGTTACAATTAGTTATGTAGAAAGCTTATTGAAACAATTCGGTATGGAAAACTGCAATCTGATCTCAACTCCATTGGAAACTGGAAAGAAGTTTCAGAAATTCTCAGAAGGCGATGAGTTGTTCGACACTCAACTTTATCAACAAGCCATTGGATGTCTTACGTATTTATCTACCGCTATGGCTAAGACCTGAAATTTCTGTTGCAGTGAACTGTTTGTCAAGATACATGTCAAATCCAACAAAAGATCATTGGATGGGAATCAAGCGTATTCTACAATATTTAAAAGGAACTAATAATTTTGGCTTGATATTTTCTGTTGATGGAAACAATGCAGAAATAATTAGATTCTCAGATGCCGATTGGGCTGGTGACGTTGATACCAGTCATTCAACCTCAGGGTATGTTTTTCAGATTGGTAATTCTACAGTCAGCTGGTGTAGCAGAAAACAAGCTACAGTAGCAAAGTCAACTACGGAGGCCGAGTATGTGGCCTTAAATTAAGCAACACAAGACGCTATATGGCTACGTCGTCTACTGTTTGATCTTGGATTTAAGGATAATTCGACTACTGATATTTATGAAGATAACCATGGGGCTAATGATTTGTCAAAGAACCCCAAGTTTCATAATAGAACAAAGCACATTCATGTGACATATCATTTTGTTCGTGAGAAGGTCAATTCGAAAGAGACTACTGTTCAACAAGTTGGATGCTGGCTGATGTAATCACGAAAGGATTGCAAACAGTATCATTTGAAAAACTTCGTTCTTATTTAGGTGTCTTCAGTATATCTTAAATTTTTTATTTAAAGACTATATAGAACAATGAACATGAAAGCATAACTATCAAGTTGGAGTATTAGAATTATGATGATTATGCTCCAATTATTCATCTTAATCTGATTGGTGTTTGTTAATTTATGCCTTATGCCATGTGCTCTAGTTTTCGTTAAGTTTTTTTAAGATTCAGCTGTTCTTACTTTTTGAGATTCTACTATCTTCAAGTTTATCGATCGCTGTTATCTGTGTTTATCTCCAGAAATCTTTTATTGTTCACTTGATAAATTTTCTAATTCAACAGATTGAACTTTCGGCATTAAACTCTAGTGATGCAATCTTTGTCAAATCTGGTATTCCCAACCCATCACGTTTCTCTGGAAGTGACAATAATGAATACTTATCGCCACTAGAAGAACAGCCCTCGCACGGTTCTGGAATGAGTGTGTAGCGTATATTGGCTTCAACTGGATGAAGACACTTGCTTATCAGTGGAATCATTCTAGTCTATGGTTGGACTTGTGTCGATATCCAGCCACAAACGAGCAATAGGCAGCTTGAGGATGGTATGTAGCGATCTTGGATAGCAGGCATAACTGCTGTACCCATTTATTCCCTGTGACAAATGCTTTATGAAAACATGTTGACCCAGTCACAGCACCAAGGTGTCATGGACATTATATTGATTTCGGTTTCTTTGAAAATCTGCATAGCTGATTCAAATTTCTCAGGCTTGACAATCCATTAAGACTTTGAATGTTTTGAATAATAGCCAGTTTTTGGGGCAATTTTCAACTTGTACCTGTAATCGATAGTGATCCTGAAATATCTAAGTTCTCTAGCAAAATCTTGGGCATTGTTCAAACGTGATTAAGCAACAATTTGATTATGATAAAGATTGTTACTATTTGAATTTGAAATAGTTCTCTGCAAGTTAGGCCTTTTTCGGCAACATTGCAAATGCTGACTTAGACCTCTATTTGCTCCAAAAATCTGTGACACAAATTGCACAAAAAGCTTTCCTCACGAATTAAGACAAAACATCGGATCACAGCAAAAACGTGGATATCCATAAGGGACGTCAAACAATCCATAATGTTTTCATGAAGTCCTTCTGAAACCGAAAACTATGATTAGATGACTTCACCAAAGAATTCGGCAAAGAAAAAGCAAATTTTCAGGCAATCCCTACATCCCTACATGCATCGGACCTTTCCCTCACATCCCTACATACAGCCAAAAAGTTAATCATGCTATTATTCAATGGTAAGATATCCTATCTAAATGAGTAACTGAATGATAATTAGATGTTGTTCTTTGAAACTAGATTTAATTATGTGGAAAAAGACTTTGCGTGACTTTTGGGGGAAGTAAAAAAAAACTGGCAATTTCTAAAGAGGGTGTGGTTTAGGAAATTTCTTTGCGTGATTTCAAAAAGTTCATCTTGCTATCATTCAATGGCAAGATATTAGTTGTATTGTGAACTCTGTTTGAATCACTCTTCCTCTTTCTTCATTTCAATTTTTTCGCAACTTTTTGGAATATATTTCTTATCTCAGAATTGCAGTTTTCTCGGATTCTCAACTGAGGCCTGTTGTTGAGGGTCGTGTTACATTTCCATTCAACTGGATGGTGAATTCCACACCTGGTGGCCATTATAGCCATGTTGCTGCAGAAATCTCGCACATGGATGTGACGGAACTCCCTGTGCCCAAGGTGGTTGTTGTCATGGTTGGTACCAACGATATGGCTACTGATGACCTGATTGGCAAAGCAGAAGGCAATTTTAGAAATCTGCTTTGTACAGTGAAAGAGAAAATTCGCGTTTCTAAGGTCTTTTGTCTTTCAATAACTATATAACTGCTATTCAATCAACCTTTCATTTTGAAACCCAATTCACAAATGAAAAGTCATATAACATGCTATTATTCCAACATTTGGAAATGCGTCTTGCTTGTGTGATTTTATTTGATTGAACGTGTGTATATTAGAGAACAGTTGTAACTTGGGTCTCTGTTCAATCATTAACGTACTGAGTAGATTCATGATTTATTTCAAGGTAATGCTTTGTCCATCTGTCCTCGGTTGGATGAAGAAAACAACCATCTTGGGCCGTTCAACTTAATGATGAAGGAAACTTGCAAAGAGTATGCAGTTGAATTCCTTGACCCTTCAAAACAATTTGGGCTCTCCGTTGAGAACTTTTCTCTTTCCGAGACAGCCTGATCCTGAGCGAGGATCACGTGTTGCCGTTGCTCAAGGAACTTGTGCAATTCAAGCTTGAGCAAATGCTGGAAGAAAAGAAGAAGACAACCCCTTTTTGCTGCCCTCCTTGGATGTGGCGAGAATTGAAACACCATAATTTCCGAGGTTGATTGTAGTAACAATTTTGTTTATAATATTTCAGTTTATAATATTTCAGTTTATAATTATTGATATTAAGGGATAGCCTTTTCAGAGAAATTTTAATATTGTTCTGCAATTGAGCTACTGTATTTGAAATGTCAATGGGTAGGACTACCCCAAAACTAACGAGCAAAGTTCACCCTGGCACGGACAACCCTAACATGTGCATTTTGGTGTTTTTGTTGCAAACAATAAGTTGACATAAATTATTTGTCACTATCGCTTAAGTGTTTTCCAGAGGAAACAAATTGGCCACAGAATGAAACATTTCTGTCTGGTAGTATATTTTGTCATTTTTTTTATTTTTCAGAGCCTGTTATGAAATCATGTCAGAAAAACAGGGAAGTCATGACACCCTTTCGCAAAGTGTAAGTAGAAAAATCTACCTAAAGTTTATTGATGGAATCGACTAGGCATATGTACAATTTAAAAGTAAATTTGAGGTCTTTTAACACCATCTGTATGTACATAGTTAAAGCCGCCAACGCCAGTGGCGTCAATTAAATTTATTTGGAACTCCAACAGGTTTCAGCACTGTTGATGAAGTTCATATAGCTTAACCCTTCTATTTAGTACTTTGCCACCGCAATTGCCACCGCTTTGCTACCTAAAGTTTATTGATGGAATCGACTAGGCATATGTACAATTTAAAAGTAAATTTGAGGTCTTTTAACACCATCTGTATGTACATAGTTAAAGCCGCCAACGCCAGTGGCGTCAATTAAATTTATTTGGAACTCCAACAGGTTTCAGCACTGTTGATGAAGTTCATATAGCTTAACCCTTCTATTTAGTACTTTGCCACCGCAATTGCCATAGACCAAAGTTATGCTTCAGACTCCTGTGCTCCTGCAGGCGCGTGTGTGGCGCACCTGCATGCCAAGGACTATCAAAATATGTTAAATTTATTGTTCTTTGCCATTTAAGTAACAGAGAAACTCAAGATAAAAGTCGAGAAACGACTCAAATTATCGACAGGGAAAACAGGGCAATGTGGTGCTTCCAAGTGGGGTTGTGGTTGGCAATGTGATCGTAAAGCCTTCCCATGCGTCACTTTACAAACCAACAGTATGAAAATGGCTGCATACATTATCCACTGATCTATTTGCCGAGACATTGTTTTTAAAGAATGGCAGGCTGACTTGTTTGTTTTGGTAGCATGTCATCATTCCAGTTGCAAATGATAAAGCTTTAGGAATAATATATTTTACTGCATACCACTATTATATACTGTATAACTATAAACATTACCTTGCTGGGTTCTTTCTTTATCATATTCTATTGAAACAGCTGATTGTTTATATTGTTTACTGATGATTAAAGGTGATTAAACTATGTGATCGCTTTTTAGCCATACTTGTTAACACAAACAAGTCAAAGATCCAAAGGAAAAAAAGAAGAAGATGAATCACTCAATAGTTACAGTAAATAAGTTACATGGTACGTTTATTTTTTAGATATTTGTTGTCGCTTAGCAACATGCTCCACCAATCAGATGATTATGGTGTGAAGAACCACATAATTAATTTTTTTCTGTATGTTCCTGTATTTTTTCAGTACTTGGCAGCATTTCTTTACTACTGCTGGCTGGTGTGGCTAATTTTTGAGGTCTCATTCGCTCAACAGTCATTATTGGGAACGCCAGATCGACTTCTTGCTGGCACTGGGGGTGATCACTGCAAGAGGGTTTTGTACATCCCCAGTGGTTCTTTACCGTCCTTATTGATTTGAGACGGGCCCCCATTTTACATGATCATCTTAGTCACAGAGAGCCAGGTTTTTTCACCTAGTAATTTGTGCTCCCTATCCTGGATTTAAAACACAGACCCTGGCCACGTTTGCGCTACCCACTGCTCTACGCACAGCACTAAATTGTGTAACGTTACAATTTCTCATGTAGCTAATATACTTAGTGATTGTAAAACCTTTTTCTTTTAAGTAGGCAAATCCAAACTTTTTAATTGTTGCGGTGAAAAAGCTTGAAAAAACACAAATCGTCGAACCCAACACGACGAAAAGGGTAATTGATCCGTATAAGTTTAATTTTCCAGCATCACCCCAATGCTCAAATTTGCCTAGTAGTACTTCCCTTTGGAAGAATGCTCTTGACTATGCATCCATTTTGCGTCCCCACTGTAATATCGTCTCGCCAAAGAACCCTTCCCTGTGTACCACTACAAAGACGACATCTCCACCACCCTCAGGCAGCTCACTCTCTTCTCATATTGACAAAATGACATTACACGAAACAGCGACGATCGCACTGTACAACATCGCAAAGAGAAGGAATTGTAAATCTTGCTTGGGCGGGGCCCGGCCAATTAAAGGACAAGAACGTAATACAACAGCCGATCTTACTAAACTAGCTTTGTGTATCATTTCTCTGGGGAAGAATCCGTCACTGATGAAAAAAAGGACAGTCTGGGATGAAGTAGCTGATGCATTTTATGACAGGAAATGTTTTAAATGGGGTGGTCGACCAAAGAGTCTTGGAGATCTTTATAAAAAAAAAAGGTATTTATTGACACCATTGTCCGGGAACGAACCGATGAGCCAAGTGTTCATGATGCCACTGCCAATGCATGTCCAAGTTGTCCAATAGACGATGACAGCACGATAGACCATGGAACTACTGAAACTACTCATGATGGCAACCATTCGCGTCCACATTTTCCTGGACCCTGTAACATTGATGACAAATGTGTTGAGGACATGCCCCAATCTACTTTCGGCAAGCCAATTAGCGCCAAAAGCAATGACATTGCAGAGCTGGACACAGAATTTTTAAATAGTATGCAAAACTGTGACCCTTCTGCAACACACTATTATTCAAACAATTTAGACAACATATCTGGCCCCAGTATTAAGACAGAAGCAAAGTATATTGGTACCATAATTAGCGAGATTGTCTAAGCTGCAGCAGACAGGCGTTTCCCAAACGTTACTCAACATTCTTCCACGACTAGTATTCCTTTTGGCTCAACTGAAAATAGATTCACAGATCCCTCTAACACACAAGACAACTTACAACCGGCAGAAGCTGTGGACGATGTATTGATTGTGAAGGAAACCAATTTAAGTGACCACAATACTAGTGTAAATGAATGTTTTAGCAATGATTTGATAAAAGGGCTATCACGAACATCCATGGGCAGGGGCATCGAAGCAACTGTTCAACACCAGGAAATCAATGCTCCACTTCCGCCTAGTTGGAAAGACTTGTCAATCATTTTATACGAAAATCAGGGGAAAAAATATCGACACTTTGGAGGCAACTATGCCAATTTCTTTTCTAACATTCTCAATTCTACTCCCTATGTTGTTATAGGCTGAAATATAATTTTGTTAAGTTGGAAAACTCAAGGAAAAAGTCGGCACCATTTTTCAAAGGATCTGCAGAATGTAACCTTCCAAGTTGCTCTCATAAAGCTGTATTTGCTATTTCTTGTGAAGATATTGATCATATGCAGATATAATTCCAAGGCAACATTTTTCACAAAAAGGGAGAGACTGTTGCACGAAGGATAACCCATGATAAGAAAAAAGATATATCCGATTTCTTTAAGCAGAATCGTACTGTGCCTCCCTCTGACAAATACAGAGATAATTTATCCCAAATGAACCCAAACTCATCGGCGGCCGGAAATTTGAACGGTGATGGTGTCACTAAACACTGCCTTTCAAAACATATCTTCTAAAGCAAGAAAAGATGCTAAATCTGTAGATTCTCTTCGAAGAAGCATCGATGAACTGACATTTACATTAAAAAAAGAAGATGAAAATGACGCATTAAACTAAGGACATACTTACAGAACAGAGCTTGGGTACATGCAGAGGGCCATAATCGATAACAATAGCATACACTTGACGTTAATGGAACAGATAATGGCCATGTTGTATCGTGAACATGTGGCAAATGATGTTCTGTTCATTGGCGCTACAGGATCCGTAACTGAAGATATTAACAGGATAGGAAAAGTTCTCTACTATGTAGCAGTGGTAAGATACCCATTTTGCGAGACACCCCCTTACCTGTTTGTGAATTTATTAGTAATAAGCATGATCAGTTTGCAATAGGTGATTTTCTAAGAATGATCCATGAAAAAGAGTACAGAAAGTACAAAACAATGACTAGGCTTATATTATCAGATTTTAGCGGGGCAATAATCAGAGCTTGTTTGAAAGAATTTTGTAATGAGAAAATCACACAGTACGTTGATTGTTGTAACCTCAATGACGGAACCAATCTCGTGAGAAATACATTTAATGAGCCCAGAGATGATGGTGCAGATGAAAATAAAATAGAAATAGATAAGGGTACGGTAGATGTGATTCGAAAGATACGCAAGATAGGTTTGCAGCACAAAATATCAATGCAGAGGTGAATATGTACTTTATGGGTTGGATCTAAACTGCCCTACATTACTTTGTGGTGTAACATGTGTTTGAATTTTGAATTACCTTCTTTGGGTGGAAATACATTTGCTAAAACAATGCCACCAACGCAAGTGTAAAACAGTTCTCCAACATGAAAAAGCAAGATAGAGCTAAATTAAAAATTCCCATTGAGAATTACGTTAGGCAGTGTTGGGAACAAAGGACTCCCGAGACATTATGTCAATTCGCTTGACAGAGTCAAATTCACAAAACAAGAATTTGATGAATCCGAAAAGAAATATTACAGAAAAATGAACAAAATATTTCACAATGCAAAGCACTGTGAGGACGATGGTGACGAGTATGGAGATTGCAAGAGAAAGTCTTACAAAATTGAGGAAAAGTGGAACGAAGACAAAGGTCGAGGAACAAGACCCACTACAAGAAATATAGCGAAAGGTGAGTACCAACAGCCTCCAGACAATCCACTGCATTTTTCTGCCACAGCTTCTGAAAAAGGAATGGCGCAAGGCTGACAAGAAAACTGCCACATCAAAAAACAAAAATTCACGGAGCATGACTAACAATGAAAATTCTAGGAAGAAAAAACGTCGAAATGAAAAAGAATGCTCCTTCCCACAATGCAACTGACTAGCTGTGCCTCCAAAGAAAGTGAGGGAAAATTTTATTCACTGTGACGGCTTTGGACCTTTCAAAAGAGATGTATATACAGATCTAAGAAGAAAAAGTACATGGATGAGTGATGTAAAAGAGAAACTAAGGAGGTCCTGGGAAAGGCTTTCGTCTGGCGAAAAACAGAGATAGAGTACCATGGCTTTTATAACAAAAGATCGCTGTAAAGTGTGTAAAAAGTCAAAAGATAATTCTGCCTCGAATGAGGTAGATTGGGTTTTGTGCGATCATTGCGGTAAATGGTTCCATGTAAAGTGCGTATTGCTGGACAAATACTATGCTGTTGAAGCACTACTTTTCTGTTGTCCTGATTGCTGTAGAAACTCCCTAGAATACTTCCCTAACTATCTCTATCACTTTCGAAATTCTCCTTTGCTTGATGCAGTTGGTGACGTCACTGCCTTTTCTTCCTCGTGGTTTGGTATGAATGATGATTCCAAGTCTATAATAGAGGATTATGTATATCCTTTGCAAGAACGTCCTCAAAATTTAGGTTCCCTCAAGGTTGTAAGTCAAAATGGAATAATGATCTCTTACAATAACTGCTGGTTTAACTCTGTTTTGCAAATTATTTGTGGAACTGTAATATGCAAGCTTCTACCAACAGTAGATAGTTGCAATACTGAAATTTGCAGCTGTATGAAGCAGATTAATCAAAAGCTTAGAAATTCATCCACGGGACCCTTACCTTTCGATTGTGCAATTGGATATATTATTGAAACTGTTCCTAATAGGGACCAGAAAGAGTGTCCTATAGAGGATGACTCAAGGGAGCTCTACCATAGTCTTTTGAACCATTTAGCAGAAAACACAGTATGCCAAGATGAGGTCGATGAAAACTTTAAGTTGCGCTCTGTCCATATAACTAGATGTTTGCAATGTAAAGATTTGAAAGCTACATGCTCTTCTAGTTACCTACTGTGCTTACCAGTAAGCGGAGAAAATCTCAACAATTGTACAGTCCAATCATTATTGTGGGAATGGTCCTCATTGAATGATAGAGAAAACACTCTCAGTAATTGCAATTTTCATGAAGGCCTGGGCTATATAATTTACCGATCATTTTTCATGTCCGCCCCTTTGGTATTAGCTATAGTGATTGACAGATTAGAAGAGCATTGAGTATTAGACAATGTACCTATAACAATTTCCAAGTTTATCGATATAAGCAATATTATGGCAGGAGATATGGGAGAAGCTGAATTAGAATATGAAATAGCTGGCATAGTTAGTCACTATGGATCTGCAAAAAGTGGTCACTATAACTGTTACCTGTTTGGGAGTAAGGACCATGCTGTTAGATGCATCTGAAAATCTTCTCAAAGAGGAAATGCCTGAAATCACCTGTTGTTATGCAAACTTCGCGGATTCTCTTCTATGTTAAAAAATCTGCATGTTCCAATCAAACTACGACAAAACCCTGGAATATGTCTCTTGAAAAAAGTGATTTTTTCTTGTAGAGCAGCACTGTTTCGGAATCTCGCAAGATCAACTGAGTGAAGCATACCAACTAAGCCAAAAAGATGTCCTTCATACAGTCAACGGAAATGAGCTATCTGGTGACGTTATGTACAGTTTCCCAAAAAGCATAGCAATTAAGGTGGCTAATACAGATGAAGATGATAAAAGTAAAATGGTAGATGTGAATTGACACTTCTATCAACAAGGCATTTTCTTTCGCAAAAAAAGAAAAAGAGGTTGATAAATGGATATACATTCCTTTGCATCAATTTTGGTTGCAAAAGCAAAATGATGTTACTAGTTGTGGCGTCTTTGCTTGCATTTTTAGGTATTGTTTAGGGTATGGGACAGACTTCATATTGACTAAAGGTGATGGGCAGCTGGCACGGTATTTTGCAGATCTTGTGTTTGCCTTAATAGCTGCATTAAATTGTTATTTGTTTGAGTTTGTTATTTTGTCCTTATTAGTATACCACACTGGTAATTATTGGTCCTACATAAAATTGTTATATTATTATATACTACATAATTATTCATTGTTCTTTTATCCTAACCCTAACATCGGCAAATATCATAGGGTGTTTAGTTTCCACATGTGAAGTTGGGAAAGCATGTAGCAGCAAAAACCTCTTCCAGATTGATATTGAGTCATCTTTAAAGACACCAAAAGCCATGGGATTTTTTTAGAAAAAACATCAAATTACGGGATATTTTGAACCTCAATTTGGAAATATTTTCCTAATGTGCAAAGACAAGGAGGAGTGCATTTCTAAGATGCCTTTCAAATGTCAAATGATGTTGACTGTGGATATATTGTCGAGTAGTACACATTGTAAGCCAGGAAAGGACCTTGGGAACTAAGTGAGCTGGATTTATGGGGAGACGAGGACCTATATCAAAATCCAACCTTTTGTGCCATGTTTTTTTTATCTTATGTTTAAAATTT
The DNA here is from genome assembly GCA_015164055.2 of Chrysaora achlyos. Taxonomy (NCBI): domain Eukaryota; kingdom Metazoa; phylum Cnidaria; class Scyphozoa; order Semaeostomeae; family Pelagiidae; genus Chrysaora; species Chrysaora achlyos. Next base: position 18,086 of record WUAR02053342.1, read on the forward strand.
GTAACATAAGGCTATCCCTTCGAGATTATTGGTATTCTACCTTGACAGGTTAACTTGCAGGCTTGCAAGCTGCAGCAACTGCCTTGAGACGATGTCGTGCTGAGCCCCTTAGAATGAAGTAGCAAGAAAATGGAGTAATCAACCTCAGTCATCGAGCCATAAAAAAAAGTTATCCTGGAAAAATGGAATTTTTGACCAGTTCCGTTTGTAAATATGCATAACAATGGGTGATAACAATCGCAAGGTGTAATATACTCAACTCTAGACAAGAAAACATAAGTACATTAGTTGTACAATGAAATTGCAGGTAAACAAGATGACAGTGATGGGCCTGATATTTTCTTCATGCGTCAAAAAAGGATGAAAACATCAAGAATTCCGCCAAAAAAAGGTGGATGTAACTATATTGTTATATCTTATATGCTATATTGAATATATATTAAAAACATGTATAACTGTAATGTATATGTAAAACATTAATTTCATGTCAGACAGGTTTGTGGAGTTAGATGCCTTTAGCTGATGAATTACTACACCCATAGACAACACAGATTTTAAACGATCGTTTTTTATTACAAAGTTGTACAGTTTTTCCCTTTAATTTCTATTACGCAAAATTTACGCTGTAACTTTAAAAACCGCAGTGACTGACCTAGGCCTATTTCGGTGCTCCTTCGAAATCCAAATACCCCATGTGACTTAATGACATTTCAATGGTTTGGAGCACCTTTTGCAGCATGCTCACAACTTCCAATGTTGTTTTTTGCAAAATCCTTCTTCATATATTTAGGTCTTCATCTTGACTTACCCAGATAAATCTGCAATAGATAAAAGCGAATGTTATTCAAGCAGGACTAATAATGCTTCCTGTGCACTTTAATATTTGTTTCCAGGCTTAGGGTTCCAGATAGGATTTTTTATATGTGTTAATGTTACAGCCTATACAATTCAATAATTCTTATGAGAATGAAAATGATTATGTATTTGAAATTATTTTGAGTTTTTAAGAATCCTTAAGAATTCTGTTCATGTTGATGACAATATGTAGCTCTGAAATATGTCTGTAAGCTCCTTTCTGAAACCTCAATGTTTCTATAAGAGAAATGAAGATATACATGCAACCTCTTTGAAATAAAAACTTGCTTTTGTAATTTCTGTTTTCGCAAAGCTGCATATGTCTACAGGCAGGGTATATGATACAACACCACAAGAAGGTAAAATCTGAAAATGTTTGCTCTATGTGTGCTTGATAAGATAAACGTACCTAATGAATCTTTTAACAATCTTTGTGACGTTATATCTTTTGTGAGTATCTTATGCCTTTTCAGTTTTGAAATGCGAAATACGTAAATTGCTTCAACTGAGATGCATAAAAACTTTAAAATTTGAACATATAACAAGAGTTAGTCCCAAAGAATGTTCTTCAGCAATCTTATGATATCATATTCAGAGCTACTGGCATAAGAAGATCAAATAGTGTCGCCACATAACTTGGGATGGCTGACATGACATTATTTTCCTCATTTGTATTTTACCTACCTTATATATAGGATTGAGGCAACACTGTTGGTGAAAAAAGTTCTTACATCAGTTATTTTCAATATTATAAGCTGCATTACAACGCTCTTTTGCATTCCAGAAATGTATGGATCAAGAATTGGGTGAACAATTGCTAAAGATGTCTAGCTTTATTTAGCTCCATTGTGATGAAAGTTTTGAAGTTAGTTTTTTATGGTGCTGTTTGCTCTCTGTGTTTGCAGATCTACATGAGGAAAAAGCACAGGGTGAGACTTTTGGATTCTATATATTTCCCCAGAAGAGGCTTATCAATTCTGAAAAATACCTGACAAAGATACTACATAAGCTGGTGAAGACTTCAATTCTGCATTCAACGTCTGTTTGAGAAAGGTAGGCCACAATAAATTTTGTAAATTTAAAATCATATTTTTTGTAAATAGATGCATATGTCAAAGAAAACTTTTTGTAATTGTAGTCTGTGAGTGTATTTCATTTAGCTTTGTCGTTTAGTAATATCTTATCGCAGAATACAGAGCAAGGAAAACCAGCTCCAAGTACAAAATAAGATTAGATCTGACCAATTAAACCTGAAACAAGTAGAACATAAATGTATATCAATTGTTTGTTATGGCATCCAATCATCTGCAGAGTCATCAGTGGATGCAAAGTCGGATACCTCCCAAGAACTTTCTTCGCTAGATGTTATTGGCAATTGTTCAGAAATGTTTCCTTCCTCCCCATCTACATCAGGCTTATTGAGATATTCATCATCAGCTAGGTAGGGTACCTCGTCATTCATTAATAAATCTTTAAATGGACCCTCGTATTTTTCTTCTGTATCTGCTTGCTTCAAAGCTTGTACTCTTTTTCGTTTTTTCCTAGCTCTCTCGCATACACTTAACTCTGAGTCTGCATCACAAGTATATGAATTATCTTTGTGCACCTTTCTGCGTCGCTTTGCATGGAAGGATACTGGAAGCTGATTTCCAGTAAACCAAACTGGTCTCATTAGTCTCCGCTCCTCGCACCATTTCCAACCATAACTTGTCATATCCAGCTGTTGAACCTTTTTCTCTGTACATCTTAGCCAGTAGTAGGCTTGATGATGAGCCCGCTTGATTACCTGCGAAATGGAGTCGGGATCCGG
>WUAR02054453.1:0-20742 GCA_015164055.2 Chrysaora achlyos
TCCGACATCGTGTTGTCCGGATCCGACAAAACGCGAAAAACGCCTCTTCAGGCTTGATTTTGCTGGAGAGGCGTTGAGGGTGTGTGGACGTAGGAACGCGTCGTAGAGGCTCTTGTCGCTTTCCCTTTGTTACTATGGATTACATGTCTTTTCCTGTCATCTCATAACATGGAATCTATGATCAATAGGAACCTCATCGAAGCCTCAAACACCCCCTGTTTCAACAGAGGAGGAGGCCTAGGGCATTTTGTCTGCCTCGACCGCCTAGGCCAAGCCCATCGAGGCGTTTTTGATTATTACGGGGGAATAGTGATCTGATAGTATTTACTACTCAGTGAGCAGGACGTGGTAGGAGGCGGCTTGTTCAGGCTTGCCCCAGGCCTCATAGAGCTCAACGAGGGCTTCGAGCGTACGCTGGGATTTCCGGTTCTCGGGCACGTGCTCGCGCAAGGTGTACGCTTGCACGAGTAACGCTTCCGCTTCCTCATAATGACCTAACCTCGTCAGGCAGATGCCGAATTGGGTTTGGGTACTCAGTGTCCGCCAGTGGTTGTCGCCGAGGAGTTTCCTTCGTAAGGCCAGGGCCTCGCGGAAAAGGGGTTCGGCCTCAGCATAATCTCCTTTACTATTGAGCACACCACCGAGCTGGGACAAGCTTTGAGCGACGCCCCAGCTTTCATTGCCGATGAGTTTGCGGCGCAATGCTAAGACCTCGCGGTGTTGGGCTTCGGCGTCGTCGTAGTTGCCCTGCTGGTCTTCGATCCAGGCCAGATTGAACAGGCTCCGGGTTACCTCCAGGTTCTCGCCACTTGCTTTTGGGCGGCGTATCGCCAGGGCCATTCGGAAGAGCGAATCGGCCTGTTCCCAGGCATCCTGGTAGGCTTGGAGCCACGCCAAACCATCAAGGCTGTTAGCCACATCGGGGTGCTCATTGCCGAGACTCTTGCGTTGCATTGCCAGGGCCATGTGATAGAGGGAGTCAGCGCCTTCATAATTCCCCTGTTCTGATCGCAGCCATGCTATGCTACCCAGGGTCCAGGCAATCTCATCGTGTTCGTCACCAAAGACAGCGTATTGGATGTCCAGCGCCTCGTGATAGAGCGCCTCGGCCTCGCTATATTCGCCTAGGCTACCTAAAACCTTTGCTAGGTAAGACATGGTCTGGGCGACGTGCCTATGCTCGGTGCCCAGGAGTTTGCGCCGCATGGCCAACGCATCCCGATAGAGCCGTTCGGCCTCTTCGTAGTTACCTCTGGTTTGCAGTACCCATGCCAGATTAGTGATCGTCTCAGCAACCTCGGGATGTTCCGCTCCAAATATCTTCTGTTGCAAACTGAGCACTTCCCTCCACAGCGAATCAGAAGCAGCATAGTTCGACATAAAAGATTGGAGTGTGGCTAGAACGGCCAGGCTTCTGGCCACACTGGGGTGCTCATTGCCAAAGACTTTCCGCCGCAAAGCCAACGCTTCCCAGTAGAGCGGTTCGGCCCCGGCGTAGTCGCCTTGATCCCGTCGCACCGTTGCCAGGTTATTCAGGCTTCGTCCTAGATCGGGATGCCCATCCCCCAGAAGCCGCCGCTGTACCGAGAGGGCCTCCCGAAAATAAGTCTCTGCGCGAGCATACTCGCCCTGCATGGCCGTCACAACACCCAGGTTATTCAGGTTCCACGCCACATCTGGGTGCTCGTCGCCAAGGAGTCTGCGTTGTATCCCCAGCGCTTCGCGGTGGAGGGCTTCAGCGGTGGGGTAGTCGCCCTTCTGGCGCAAGGTGCGCCCAAGGCCGTTCAGGCTTGGCACGAGGTCCGCATGCCCAGCCGGTAGTAACTCTCGCTGCATCGAGAGCGCTTCTTGGTGCAGCGCCTCAGACTCCGCAAACTTGCCCCGCTCCCGAAGCACCAAACCGAGCGTGTTCAGGCTCTGGGCTACCTCCATGTGAGCATCACCATATATCCCACGACGCACCGCTAGGCCCTCCTCGCCCAAGCGCTGTGCCTGCTCCAACAAGCCCAGGTTTCGGTAGATCTCGCTCATCATATCCATCATCTTACCCTGCACATCGGGCTGTTCGCCAAAGTCCTCTGCTAGGCGCTCCGACCCTGCATCGAGCAGCATCTGCGCGGTGACGGTCTCGCCTTGGGCCTGCCTCGGGTCCGAGATCTTAAAGAGATCGACCATGAAATCGACCACGCCCTCGGCCTTGTCGCGCTCCTCGGCGACGTGCTGGGCTTGAATCTGCGTGATGATGCTGAAGCCTAGCAGCAGCACGGCGACGAACGCCGCCACAGCTACGCTCAGGCGGTGACGCCCCACGAACTTCTTCGCCCGGTAGCCCAGCGTGCCTGCCCGCGCCTTCACCGGCAAGCCCGACAGGTGACGACTCAGGTCCTCCGCCAACTGCTCCGCCGAACCATACCGACGCGACGACTCCTTCTCCAACGCCTTCAAGACGATGTTGTCCAGGTCCCCTAGCAAACGACGCTCCAAGCGCTCTGGACGCGTGCTGCGGGCCTGACTGATCGCCTCCACTGAGGTCGCCTGGCCGTTCCCGTTGTGCCCTGGATCGGCCTCAGCGCGCACGGCCACCGACAGGCGCGCCGGTTCCTGCTCCAAAATCACTCGCTCGACCTCATGGCGAGCCCAGCCCGAAACGCGGTAGGGACGGCGACCTGTCAAGAGTTCGTACAAGAGCACACCCAGCGCGTAGACATCCGACGCCGTCGTGATGGCCTCACCCCGCACCTGCTCCGGACTGGCATAGGCCGGCGTCATCAACCCGCGCCCTGTCTGCGTCTCCACCACCGAGGCCCCTTCCAACGCCGAGTCGCCCAGCACCTTGGCGATGCCGAAATCGAGCAACTTGACCTGCCCCTTCGCCGTCACTAGGATGTTTGACGGCTTCAAGTCCCGGTGCACGACCAGGCTCTGATGGGCATACTGCACCGCCTGGCACACCTGAAGGAAGAGCTTCAATCGCTCCTCAATCGAGAGCCGATGCTCGTCGCAGTACTGATCGATGGGCACGCCGTCGACGTATTGCATCACCAGATAGGGCAGGCCCTCGTCGGTCACGCCGCCGTCCAAGAGCAGCGCGATGCCAGGGTGTTCGAGCCGAGCCAGGATCTGGCGTTCGAGTCGGAAGCGGTCGATGGCTTCAGGTGAGAGTGCGCTGCGCCTGAGGAGCTTGAGGGCGACCCTTTGGCGGAAGTGTCCGTCGTTGCGCTCAGCAAGGTAGACCGACCCCATGCCGCCGCGCCCGATCTGGCCGAGCAGGCGGTAGGCTCCGATGGGGCGGTCTGTGTGGCCGGGTGGATCCGGTCTGTCGGCTGAGGGGTGTTCGAGATCAGGTGGCAGCAGAGGCATCGGCTGTCCGAGCAGAGGCTGTCCGAGCAGGTCCTGGTCTTGGGCGTCGTGGTGGGCCTTGAGCAGGGTCTCGACCTCGCGTCGGAGCGCGGTGTCGCCTTGGCAGGCTTCTTTGAGGAACGCGTCTTGATTGCTGGGGTCTAGGTCGAGGGCCTCGGAGAAGAGGGCATCGACGTGCCACCAGCGCTGGTGGGTGTTCTCGGTCATGGCGCGTTGCGACTGAGGAGTCGTTCTAGAGTGGGAGAGGCTCTATAAGCTAAGGTGTGGAATGGAGGAGGGCACGGCCAAAAGGAGAGGATCTGTGGGTTGGTTTTCAGGTCTCTGAGCAAGCGCTCGAAAGCCCTTTGGTACTCGGCCTCATCCTGCCATTAGAGAAGCCTCCGACGTGGCGGGTGTTCTTGAGATACCAGGCCCATCCGGCTTTGACACCGGCCACCGGCTACGTCCACGTATCCGGCTCGTACATCTCGGCATAGCTGTTGGCCTGCACCGTCTCCACGCCTACGCCTTCCAGGAAGAGCTTCTTGCCTGTACCCGACAAATCCGTGGGCTCGGCAAACCAAGCACGCTGCTTCCTATCAGGGAATCTCCTGAAGTAGCGCGCCCGCTCGATTAAGAGCCAGCGCAGAAATACTTCATTCTCATCCAGGCCAAGGCCGAATATCAGAAGCGGGTTGTTGAAGATCACATGCAGCCACGTCTTGGCCCCCCTCCAGTTTGCTACATCCTTTCCAGTGTAGAGCCGCCCTTCGCTGCCCCGATGGATCCAACTCCTGGCCCGCTGCGCAGAGCCCATGTAATGCGTCAGGCCCAGGCGAATACTGCGGTGGTAGTGCGCCATACCGTTGATGTGCCAGATCCCGAAGGCGGTGCTCGGGTTCTCAATCTGCTCTGTACCGTAGTAGCTCTCCCAGGGGTAGAAGTCCGTAAACCCTTGGCGGCCTGTGTGCTTCAGCGGGAAACCCTCCGTCTTTGCCAAGACCGAGTCGAAGTTGGTTGTTAGAAGGGGAGTGCTGTTTTGTTGCGCCCAGGCGACGATATGGTGGTGATGGTCGTAGGGCTTCCAGTGGTGCATCAGATCGCAGAACTCCTGCTGGAGCGAGCGCTGCGAGGTCTTGGCGCGTAGCTCAAGCACATCGAAGAACTCCGTCAGGGCGATGCCCTCGGGGACCGTGCCTAATGAGGTAGGCAGGTGCTTCTCCGAAAGCTTGAGTAGGAGATCATACCAGGAGTTGGTGCCGGAGGCTGCACCGTATCTGTTGATCCCGTTTCCGATGATGAGCGCGAGGCTCGCTTTGTGCTCATCAAGGATGGACTTCAGCGTATTCATAGCAAATGAAGGATTAGACAAACTCTAGCTATTCTATGTGCTCCCGCTTCGCCAGTGTAGCTCACTCGTCTCCGGGTAGGATGAGGCGATTGTCCTTAATGTATAGTTTGCCGTCAGGTTGGGGTGATCTATTGGTTTATCTATCTACTCCATGTAGGACGCAGGAGGGATGGGGAGATATAGAGGGTGGTAGGATGGTGCTGATCAGCCGGGGGATTGAGGAAGCGATGTAAATACTTACTTGAGCAGCAGCATATGGCCTGCCTTGACCTTGCCCTGGGCTTCTAAGCGGTAGACATAGACCCCGCTGGGTAGATGCGAGGCTTCGAATTCGGCCTCGTGGCGACCTGCCTCTTGTTGGGCATTCACAAGCGTCTCGATCTCCCGGCCTAACACGTCGTAGACGCGGAGCGTGACGTGGGAAGCCTCAGGCAAGGCATAGCGGATCGTCGCGATTGGGTTGAAGGGGTTGGGATAGCTGCCGTCTAGTTTTAGCACCTCGGGCACCCCGATGGACGCCTTGCTTGCATGGTTGTCCTCTTCATCCGTCTCAGGCTCGGACAGATCGATGGGCACGCCCGTGAAATCGGCGATGATCGTATTGGAGCAAACCGCGGTGGAGTTCTTCTCGCAGGCTTGTATCATGAACGGGCCGTCTCCGGGGAACTGCCCCGTCGGAAGCTTGAGCTTCATATTGCCGTCGTTGGCCGTGCGTTTGAGATAGCTGCCGTCAGGGGCCTCATCGACGTAAAAGTCGAGTTTGCCTTTGTTTACAAGGGCTGCGTTCCACTTGATTTTGACTTTCTTGGTGCCGTTGGCCGAGCGGGTGAGTTTTTTTTGGGTGATACTAAATGAGGGCACAGGGTAGGCGTAGACAGAGCCTGAGGCATTGCCATTGTCGTCATCTTGCCAAGCCCCGACCATAACGGTTTCACCGGATAGCGAAGCCGAGAATCCAAAAGCATCACCGCCATCGCCATCGCTAGCGAGGAGCTTTTGTTGTTCTTCCCAGATGCTGCCTACCCGCCGAAAGAGATAAGCCGAGCCGGTGTTGATTCCATTGTTTTCATCCCGGTATGCGCCCACAATAGCAAGAGTGCCCGAGAGTGAAATTGAGACGCCAAACTCATCATTAGCCCGGCCATCGCTGGCCGTCAGTTTTTGCTGCTCGACCCAGGTACCGTCTGTACGCTTGAAAACATATACTGAGCCTGAATCCATACCTTTATCGTCATCTCTAAGCGACCCTATCAGGGCATTATCGCCTGAAATCGAAATCGAATGACCAAAAACATCAAGGCTTTGACCGGCAGCGGGGAAGAGCTTTTGCTGCTCGACCCAGGTGCCGCCTATGCGCTCGAAGACATAGGCTGAGCCGATATCGTCGTCGCCAAAGGCTCCTACGATAGCCAGATTACCCGAGAGGGCAACCGAAGCACCAAAAACATCAAAAAGCTGTCCATCGCTAGCTGTTAGCTTTTGCTGCTCGACCCAGGTGCCATCTATGCGCTCGAAGACATAGGCCGCTCCAATATCATCATTGCTGTGGGCTCCTACGATAGCCAGATTACCCGAGAGGGCAACCGAAACACCAAAGGCATCCCTGGCCTGCCCGTCGCTGGCCGTTAGCTTTTGCTGCTCGACCCAGGTGCCGCCTGTGCGTTCGAAAATGTACGCCGTGCCGGTGTCAGCGCCATTATGGAGACCATAAAAGGCTCCTATGATAGCCAGGTTGCCCGAGAGCGAAACCGAGACGCCAAAGAGTTCCCCGGCTTGACCGTCGCTAGCTGTTAGCTTTTGCTGCTCGACCCAGGTGCCCCCTATGCGCTCGAAGACATAGGCTGATCCAGATTCGGTTCCATTGTCGTCGTCATCACGGGCTGTGATGATCGCATAATTGCCGGAGAGAGCAAGCGAGTGCCCAAAGTGATCGCCGATCCTTCCGTCGCTGGCGATGAGCTTTTGTTCTTGTGCGAGGGTCGAAGAGGAAGCAGCCAGGAGTAGGAGAACAAGCAGGCCGAGCGCCACTCTGTAGGTAGCAAGCATAGCAGACGAGAGGCTTGGGTGATCGTGAGGTGGACTAAGAAGAGGAGAGTATTCGTCTCTGCTAGACACAAAAAATGGAAAAACATAACCTCATCTCTAGAAAAATAGCGTACGCTAATGGGATGAGGCAAGGGGAAACGCTAGAAATACGCCGTCTTACCCGTCTTGGTGATTTGATCTTCCTCAGCCTGAATCATTTGCTCGGCTTCGTACTGACGGAGGTATTGGGCTGTGCGCTCTGCGGAGTGGCCTCCCTTTTCGCCAGCACCGAGCAACTCGTCGAATCGGAAGCTATCGGGCACCTGCTCGAAGAGTTATGGGCTGATATAGACCCGCAACCGACCTTGTTCAGTCCCCCGACCAATACATCGTCGCCATGACTGCCTCCTGCCGCCTCATCGCTAACTCGAACTCGGGTAACTCCTCCACACCAGCATAGAATTCCTCAAGGTCGGCAAAATCAAACGACCCCACACGCAGCGAGTCAACCACCTGCCGAGTTGTTGCGAGTCGGTGGAGGAACTCCTGAGACTCATAGAAAAGTATGCATCCGACCTGCTCGGTGTCGTAGTCGTCATCGACAGCCAAGCGTGTAAATCGGCGAGCGATTACTAAAGAGAGTACCCGGCTCGTCTCGGCGGCGGAGGTCAGGTCACAGTGAAACAGGAGGTCATGGTTTTGGTCTGCTTGGTCTCCTGTTTCGATACGTCCAAAGGCTTTGAAAATGCTCCAGAGTTGCAGGGCATCGGGGCGCTCGTAGTCAATACCTCCCTGATCGAGCATGCGCTCTAAGGTGGACGTAGCTTCCTTTGCAGTCATGCGAACGCCTAATGAGGTATACCAGCCAAGCTAAGCCGCAAGGGGCTGGCGGCAGAACGATTCTTCTAAGCAATGTAGATGCAAACGATGAATCAGGCAAGACCGTCAGGGCCCGTTGTCGGCTGAAGTGGTGGTTAGGTGGCGTTTGCCGAGAAAGCTGAAGCCCATACGTCACGATTCGCATAGCCCTCGCGTGGATCTCACCATTTCCTTGGCATCATACGGCACTAGGCCGTAGCCAGTATCCACGGGCTTGTCTAAATCAAAGCTAATGAAGTAGGAGGCGAGGGGGGGCTCGCCTCCTACCACTACTCACGGCACGATAATCATAGACCGTGCTACCGGCGGGCTTTGATCGACCGTAAGCGTATAGAAATACGCGCCACCGGGCACTCTCTTGCCCTGACCATCGGTCCCATCCCAGTGTAGCGTGTATTCGCCCGCCGTTTTCCTTTCATCGATGATGGTCCGAACTACCTGCCCGACGACATTATACACCTGGATCCGGACCTGGCCTGGTTCGCGGACGGCATAGGTGATCTGTGTTGAGCGTCTGAACGGATTGGGATAATTGGGACTCAAGGTGCCCGGTTGGTGAATGGGGGCTGGAATTTCGTCCTCAACACCCACGGAGATAAGCGCGGTGCTCGTCGAATCAACCCAGCGAAAAGCGTCTGTCAGGATTTGATCTCGATCTGGGAAATTAATGGTATGCCCTACTTCTCCCAAAATCAGCGAATTCACAACGGCACCGGCATCGATGAGGGCATCCCGAATAGGAAAAAAGCCGGTCTCTAGGTTTACCGTGGCATCGCTATCGCCATGCATGATGTAGAACGGCTTGTTCACGGCATTGGCGAGCAAGGCTGGCCCCACTTGCGTGGTGCCGTTAATAAAGGAGCCGATGGTTATAAAGCCCGCAAATACATCTGCGTTGGCCAGACCATAGGTATAGGTGGCCCGTCCGCCCCATGAAAAGCCCAGGATAAACGTTTTATCCAGATCGACGGTATACCAGGATCTCAACGAATCGAGTAAGGCCGTTGTAAAAGCTAAGTCAATCGGATCGTCGACGCGGAGGTCGTTTGGCCCTCCGTCGGGGCAGACCATCAACAAGTTGTTTTCTTCCGCAAAATCCGTCAGGATATCGCACCAGGTCGTCGAGTTGCCCCAGACGGCATGGAACGGGTGGAAGGCCAGTAAGGCTTTGTTCGCAACCCCATCCTCATAGCCAGACGGGACATAGAGCGCATACCTTTTGGCAGGGTCGGTCTGAAAGGCGAACGAACTGTCGATACGGGTTTGCGCTTGCGCCGAACGGTTCGGCAGCATAAGACCCATCGCAGCGATGAAAAGAACGAACCCGAGTCGTGGATGATGCATGATGTTCTCCTGAATGGTGAGGGTACTTATTTTCCTCGTCTCGACGAGGTTTACTACTGCCGCATCAGCATCCTTCTTTGGATGACGTCTCCAGCCCGAACGGTATAGACGTACGCCCCACGAGGAACAAGCTGACCGGCATCGCTACGACCGTTCCATACCACCGACTGGGTGCCGATTGACTGTGACGGCGAGGCCAACGTTCGTACTTTTTGGCCCAGCATGTTGTAAATGTCAACCGATACCCGGCTTGGTTCGGTCAAGGCGTAGGTGATGGTGGTCGATGTATGAAACGGGTTCGGATAGTTTTGCAAATCCAAGAGGCCCGTTTCCGGCACTTCTGCATCTTCCACGCTCGTCGGTGTCCCCGAGACGAGCATGCGCAGCGTTCCTGTATTGAATTCAGAGACGAAGAGGGTATCCCCGGATGCCGTCGCGACGATGCCGTTGGGGCCGTTGAAGGTCGCCGAGGACCCCGGGCCGTCATCCTGACTCCTCGCTCCGGTTCCGGCTATTACTTCCATGGAGGAGCCATCGAGCGGGAGGCGATAGATCTGGTGCTTGGAATAGCTTGTGGCATAGAGATATCCGTTAGAAAGTATCAAAAAACCCAAGAATGAATCGATACTCGCCAGTTCCGTCATCGTACCGCCTGGCGTAATCTTGAAGATGCGCCCATTATTATAATTGCCGACATACAGGTTGTTGTCCGCATCGAAGGCCATCCCAATTGGGCCGTCGAGGGGACTGCCTGACACCCAGGTCGTGACGTTGCCGGGATCGGCTAGGGCTACCCTGCTAATTTGAGAGGTTGCATAGTGAGAGATATAGAGGGTATCCCCCGCTGCATTGAATAGCAGCCCGCTCGGGTTAGGAATACCTGTGATGAAATCTTGAGTGACGGTGCCGCTCGGATCCACTCTGCTGATGCGCCCCCCTGAGTTGTTGGCAACGTACAGGTTGCCGCTGGCGTCTAGGGCCAACCCATTGGGTGTATCAAAGCCACTGGCATAGATCGATAAAATGCCCGTTGGCGTTAAGCGCCGAACGACGGTGCCTTGATATTGAGAGACGTAGAGGTTGCCGCCTTGGTCTAGGACCATCCCATCATCCAACCCAGCGCCAGACGCCCCTCTGGTGCTGACGTCCCATTGGGCCAGGAGTGGCGTGTAGGATACAGCCAGTAGGACGAATGTGAGTACTACGGGTGCCAAAAATCTCTGCTGCATGATGGCCTTCTTGTCGGTTGTGTACCTTTGTTAGAGGGAAGAGGCCAGTGATAGCGGGGAGAGACGAGACGCTAGCCTCAGTGAAAAAAGCACTTAAGCATAGCGTTAAAAGACGTGCGTATCGGCACATCCGGACGGATGGCACCTGCTATTTATGCGGCCCGACCTTTTACCGCGTGAATTTTCGCGTACTGGGAGGGGGTCATTTGAGTATGCTGCTTGAAGATCCGATTGAAGGTCGTCTTGCTATTGAATCCTACATCGTGCGCGATCGCCAGCACCGTATATTCTTGGTACGATGGGTCACACAAACGTTGGCAAGCTTCCTCGATGCGATAGGCATTGATGAACTCGTGAAAAGTCTTGCCAACTTGCTGGTTGAGCAGTTGGGTAACATGATGCCTGCTAATGCCCAACATTTCGGCGAGGTCTTGCAGCTTCAAGTCATTTCGCAGATGAGGCTTTTGGTGCTCCATGAGGGCCATGAGCTTGGCCACCTGGTTTTCGACATACGGCTCCGGCAACGAAGAGCGGTGGTATTTCTTATTGCGCTCAGGTAACGGCAAGAATACATGCGGGTCACGAATCGCCGTGTAGACAATCAAAAGGAGAAAGGACGAGATCAGCAGGGCCGAAAGATAATAGTGATGAGCCTCGGCTGATTGATTGACCAGAAGAATCACCGAAAAGATGGTTTCATAGACCAGATAGCCCACAAACATGATAACGAGTCGCCGGAGCCACTGGAGATACGTCGCCCGGCCGTCAGCCGCGTTATCGCGGTAGGCTTTTTCATAGCGAAGCAAAAGGCGGACGCAAAGGATTGCATACGCAAACATCTGAATCGTAAACAGATACGTATACAGCAGAGACACGAGCCCAATGTTTCCCAGGGATAGATAGAGATATTGCCCATACCCGACTGCGCGAAAATGTTCGAGGAATAGCGTGCGGTGTAATGTGGGAATCAGGTAGATCAGAAAGGGGAGCAATTGGAGTAGAGTGGCCCAGGAAAACCGTATCGTATGCCCGGTAAGTAACCACATGTACCCGAATAAGACCGGGCCCAGCAATAGCCAAAACGGCCCCAAAATAAAAGCAAACGACGGAAGAACATCCGACAGGCTCGAGGTATCAACGACGTAGCCGCCCGCGATGATGGCAATCAGAAAGGCCAGCGCCGCCAAGAACCGATTGGCCACCGGCGAGCCTTTCTTAAGGAAGAACAAGACACCGGTCAGAAAAAAGCCCTGTACAGCAAAAAAACTGAACAAGATGGCCCAAAGACCAAAATACGGATTGACGGAGGGCGCCATATGGGTTACTACGCGATATGGGTTACTACGTGATGGGCTAGAAGGGCTCAGAGCATAAGACGTACAACGGCCCCGCAAAATACCAAAAGGCATACCCCTACAGGCTCGCAGGTTTGAAACTCAGCCGTAGGGCTCGCGCAATGCAACGTATTCTTCAAGAAGTCGCTGTTCTTATCAAGGCGGCATCGGTTGGCTCGGGATAGTCATCCCAAAAGATTTGCACCAAGGGCTCTGGAATGGAACGGCACGCCGGGAAAATTCGAGCGGTTTGGCGGCGGCACAGCATAGTTAGGTGGCATTTATAGTCTCTCGCTATTTGTCTTCTGATTGGCACCAGTTTCCCCAGACCACCTAGTTGGCATACTTAAGAATTGCGTCGACGACGTGTTCGATGGGTGCCGTGGCGTCGATTATGATTGCGTTCTTTGGAATGCCTTCTTTTGTCGCGTGTTGTAATCGTGCATTGGATGCCCCGTCGCTTGCTGGACCGCCCCACTCGTCTTCAGGTCGGAGGGCAAGACGCCGGTTCAGTGTGTCCAGATCGACCTCAAGAACGAAAACCCCATCGAATAGATCGATGAAGCGGTCGAAATTCCTGGAACCACCGCATAGAAAAGAGGCCGCATGACTTTGGTCGTCCACCAAAGCTCTGACCTTATCGACGTCCCAGATCCAATGCTCGTAGGCTGAGCTTTCCAAGGGCTCACCGGTCTTGGGATCACCCCAATAGGCCAACTCTCTGTCGCCATGGATGGCGTGGTGTCCGCGCCGTTGCAACTCGTCACAGACCGAGGTCTTGCCCGTGCAGGAAACCCCTTCGACCAAATAGTTTCTTACACCCATGGCGGTTGCCGATAGAAATACATAGCGACTATGGAGTTCTGCCAGGGTGTTGATGACGCCTAACTACGGATTCTACCCGATAGAATTTTTTCGAGAAGGCATCGTGGGGCAGCGATTTGAGGACGGCGGGTCTGTTGTCGGCTTGAGCGCCTAGTCATGTCCTCTTCAACCCCGCTCATCCACTTCCGAGATTTGTCTCCTGTCTCTCACTTGATTCCAGTGATCCCAGGCCGCACCGAATGCAATACCAAGCGCAAGGCCGACTCCCACATTGTCGAAGGCTGCACCCAAAGCTACGCCAAGGGCTATCCCCAGACCTATGCCTTGCCCCGTTTCTCGACTCTTCCTCATTATCAGTTCAGTCTTTGTTTCAACAGGTTCAATCTAGCCGATACGAAGCTTTATTGGTTTAGGTTCAGTGCTGACTTTAAGGGATGGCCTCCGGTCTTGTTGCTGCGATGCCTTGGACTTTCCAGGATATAATCTCACCTGCTCTAAAAACTAACGGAGGCCCTGTGCTGGCCCAGCTAATAATAGGGCGTCGTGACGATCTAGGTGACTTGGTCGCTCTCGATCTGAACCATCTCCTTGGCTTCCTGGCGGAAGTATTCGGCTGTATGCTGGGAGCTATGGCCGAGGGCTTCTACTATTTCTATCAGCTCGTCATGGAAGCACTCATTAAGTAATTTTTGTGCCGGAGGTGGGACTCGAACCCACACACCCCAAAGGATACAGGTTCCTAAGACCTGCGCGTCTACCATTCCGCCACTCCGGCGAGGGGCTTGGTGCTCTCGGGGGATACAAAACAATACAATACGGGCCGGGCACCGCGAGCGGGCACATAATATCCCCATATGCCGTTCAGGGTTCCAATCCGAGTCCCCCTTGAAACTCGCGCCGGGCTCAGGATTCTAATGCAAGGCCGCACAAACCCCTGGGAGCCCTTGTTCAGGAGAGAGCCGATGAGGCGTTGCCTCGGCCTTCGTAATATTCCTGGGCGAGAGGGGACTAAGAGGAGCCATGTAGGGCGAGATTGGTGAACGACGCGCTGCACGGCCTACGCAGCATAACCCTGGAAGATAAACACGATCCATTTTGGAGAAGAGCATCATGCGCAGCTTGTCTTTGCGCCTCGTCGCGCTTTTGGTTGGGTTGGCCTTCGTGGCCGGATGTGCATCGCCCAAGGAGGTGGCCCTCGTGACGGAGCGGCCAGAAGCCCCTACCGAGACACCGTCCACGCCGCCTGCGCCGCCGCCCGCTGTTGAAGAAGCGCCGCCAGCCCCACGACCCGCCGAAACCGGGCGCTTTGACGGCGGAAAGATGTGGACCTTCGATAATCCGCCGGTCGATTATTTCGAGGAGGCCTATGGCTTCCGGCCCGACTCGTCTTGGTTCCGCCGGGCACGACTGGGTGCGTTGCGCTTTTCTACCTTTTGCTCGGCCTCGTTCGTCTCGCCGCAAGGGCTCGTGATGACCAATCACCACTGTGCCCGCGAGAGCGTTACGGAGGTCAGCAAGCCAGGCGAAGGGTTGCTCGAAAAGGGATTTTATGCCCGCTCTACCGAAGAAGAGCGCAGGGTCGAAGACCTATACGTGGAGCAACTCATCGCCATCGAGGATGTGACCGCGCGGGTGCATGTAGCCAGCCGGGCTGTCCGGGGCGATAATGAGAAGGTGCAGGCCCGCAAGAACAAAGCCGATCAAATCGAGCAGCAGATGACCAGCGTCGTCCAGGCCAGCGACTCGACTCTGCGCGTCGAGGTGATCGAGCTCTACAACGGCGGTCAGTACGCCGCCTACACCTTCCGCCGCTATGACGACGTGCGCTTGGTGATGGCTCCCGAGAAACAACTCGGCTACTTCGGCGGCGACCCAGACAACTTCACCTACCCGCGTTATACGCTCGATATGTCGTTCTTCCGGGCCTATGACAAGGAGGGTAATCCCCTGGAGGCCGAAAACTACTTCCGCTGGAGCACAGCAGGTAGCCGCGACGGCGAGCCCGTCTTTGTGATTGGCAATCCTGGCTCGACGAGCCGCCTCGGCACGGTGTCGGCCCTGACGTTTGAGCGCGATTATACGTCTCCGCTTGAACTCGACGCCTTGCAGAGCCGCGCTTCGCTTCTCAAGACCTACCTCGATGCGCTGCCCGAAGGCGAAGACAACGAGCCGCTCCGCAATACCTATTTCTCCTTGACCAACTCGATCAAGTCGGGCACGGGCGAGCTGGGCGGGCTGCGCGATCCCGCCTTGGTAGCCCGGCGGGCCGCCACCGAGGACAAGCTACGGCACGACATCGCGCAGGTCGACTCGCTCCAGGCTCAATATGGCGGCATCTTTCAGGACCTTGAAGAGCTTCAACGGTCGAAGAAGGCTGTCGTAGGAAGGATGGCGATGTTTGCGTTTTTTGGGACGGAGCTTGGCTCACGGGTCCTCACGCGGGCGCTCTACGGCTACTATTACGATACGTTGAAGCGGCGCGGCTTGCCCCCGAGCGATCTCGCGGAGATCCGGAAAGACGCCGTAGACTTTGAAGATTTCCCGGCTGAGGTAGAGACGGGGCTCATCGCCTTGCGGCTTCGGGATGCCGAGAAAGCTATGGGCTCGACCGACCCGACGTTCAAGAAGATCACGGGTGGTTTACCCATCGACAGCGTAGCGGCGCGGCTTGTGGCTACAACGGCGCTCGCCGACTCGGCCAGCTTCGCAAGCCTGCTCGATAGCGGGTACCTCGGCAGTGGCGATCCTACCGTCGAGATCATCGGTGCGCTGGCTCCGCTCTACTTCACCTTTGCCCAGCAGCAGCAGAGCTTCGACAATCGGGAAGAACTGCTCAACGGCAAGCTATCCCAGGCGCGGTTTGCCCTCTACGGCACGGCGGTGCCGCCCGATGCCTCGTTCTCGCTTCGTATCGCCGACGGGGTCGTCAAGGGGTACACCTATAATGGGACTGCCGCTCCGGCGTATACCACGTTCTATGGGCTCTATAACCATTACTTTTCCTATCGCGATGTCAGCGACGATTGGGATTTGCCCGAACGCTGGATGACGCCCGCCTCGACGTTCGACCGTGCGACACCGCTTAATCTCGTCTCGACGAACGATATCACGGGCGGAAATTCAGGCTCGCCCTTGCTCAACCAGAACCTCGAAGTTGTCGGGTTGATCTTCGATGGCAACATCGAGTCGCTGCCCAATACCTACCTCTACACCGACGAGACGGCTCGGGCTATTTCGGTGGATGTGCGAGGTATCCTGGAAGCCCTCGATGAGATCTACGACGCCGACCGCATCGTGCTCGAACTCACCACGGGTCGCATGGTCGCCACAGAAGATGAAGCCGACGCGGCGATGGGGTCGCAGTGAGAGGCCTGAGCGGGTTCTAGCGTACCGAAACGGCCTAGCGTCTTAAGCCGCCGCCCGCAGCGCTTCGACGATGGCGGGTGTTACGCCCGTCAGGTCTTCGACGGCCTCAAAGTGCGTGGCTCCGAGTCCGTAGGCAATGAGGGGCACCGGATGCCGTGTATGGCTCTTGGTAGAAAGGTCTTCCAGGTTGCCATGATCGCTCGTGATGAGTAGCAGCATCTGTGCGGGGTCGAAGGCTGCCAGGAGGCCCTCGAAGAAACGGTCGAGCGCGTGCAGGACCGCTGTGCCGCGTTCCATGGAGCGGCTATGTCCGGCCTTGTCGCTGTGGAAATACTCAAAGAGGGTGAAGGCGTGCGCCTTACTAAGCGCCACGAAGCGTTGCCCGGCCTCCTGCTCTGTAATCGGGACAAGCGCCGGGTCGGCTTGGGGCCAACGGGCTGCTGTGAGGTCGGCGGTCAGCGCGTTCCCGTCTAGCACATCCTGATGCGTGCGGATGCGGAGGCCCGCTTCGAGGCAGCACCGCGTCGTCACCGTCCAACGATCCGTCTTATCAACATATCGAAAAAAGCGATCGGGGTAGGCGTTGGCGAAGACCGAAGGCTCGGCGTAGGGCAGGTTCAGGGCCTGAATGTGTTGAAAGATATTGCCGGTTGCCAGGACTGGGCGGGTCTTTGAGTGCGGAAAGGGGCCAAAATGCCGCCCGGCTAATTGAGCACAGTTCACGCCGGTAAAGAGCGTAGCCTGCCCGGTGCCACTTTGTGGGAGGCCCGCTACGCCGAGGTTAGCATCGATAGGCCGAAAGACATGATGCGGGCGCGAGAAGGCAGGGGCTGTGTGCGTCCACTGTCGGTTGCCGAGGAGGCGCTCGAAGGAGGGCAAGGACAAGGCCGCTAGCGGATTGCGGGCTGGATCATCGAGGCCAAGGCCGATGCCGTCAAGGAAAACAAAGAGGATCCGATAGGACAAGGGCTTACAGAGCGTAGAAGCGGTGGAAAAAGGGGGTGTTTGTTGTTTTCAGGCGTGCAGGAGCGAGGTCGTCCAAGCGCTACATCGCGTCGGCTACGCGTCTGTGCCTACCGCCGCCAGCACCCAATCGAAGTCGACGTCGCTTTGGAGTTGATGGACGGCTTCGGGTAGCGGATGCTCCGGCGAGGCGGTGCCGAAGACGGGCCGACCGGCTTCGATAGCCCATTGCATCGCGTGCCATTCTGGGGTTTTGGGTTGCGGTTCGAAGAAGATGCAGGCCCGCGCCAGCGCAGCTAGCAGCAGCGCCCGGGTCTTGTCGTCGTGCTCAAACGGGCCGTGATCCATAGCAAAGGGCGAGACAAAGAGCCCGCCCGCCTTGACGACAGCGCTAACCGTGGGGCGGAGCGGGGCGGGAGCCTTGGCCATGCCCATCGAGGCAACGAGCAGCGAGGGGTAGCCCGTCATGCCTGCATAGCAGATCTTATGCACGACCACATCAAACCCATGCGCTGCGCCTGTGGCTGGTACCACGCTGTGGGGTAAGAGGTGGCGGACGAGCGCCTGGGCGCGTTCAAACGGCTCTGGGGAGATCGGAGGCCGGGCGAACAGAGCAACACAGGGGCGGCTGAGCACTTCCAGATGGCCGTACGTATAGAGTAAAAAGGGGCGGTCGCTTCGGGGTAAATCGTTGAGTCCGGGCGGCCAGGCCGGGTCTGGCGCGGCTAGCAGCGCCACACGGACGGCGCGGAGGTCGGCTGCAGTCTGCGCTGCTTTTTCCAGCCGGGCTGCCATGACCTCCTGGTCGAAAAGGGTGGCGACGAGGGCTTTGGAGCGCGGGGCTCCCTTAAGCCGTGCCAGCACTTGCTCGCGGGGATAGCGCAGCAACTCAGCGTAGGTCGGGAAGTGGCTCAGCAGCCGACCGGCTGTCACGCGGCCTACGCCGTCCAGCGCGTCGAGGGCCAGGGCAAAGTGAACGGTATCAGACAAAATCATCGAGGGTGAAACCAATCGTCGTATCGCAGTCACTAAGATACAAGGCCGGAGCAGACGAGCAAATGGTGGCTGCTTAACTAGCGGGGCCGGTTGCGCTTTTTGAGGCCACGTGCCATCTTGCAACGACCGTCAATCATCAAGCGATCATACCAAGGGCGTGCTCAAGAAAACTCTCCATAGAATTCGCCGCTTGCTCGATAGATCCGGGGAAGCGGTGCAACCACCAGCACCGGCGCTTGTGCTCAGCGGGGGCGGGGCGCGGGCGGCCTACCAGGCCGGGGTGCTTCAGTATATCGCCGAGGTTTTTCCGGATAAATCGTTTCCCATCATCACAGGCGTCTCGGCGGGGGCTATCAATGTAGCCCACCTCGCCAATCATACCGGCACCTTCAGCGAGGCCACCAGCGACCTGGCCCAGTGCTGGTACGACATCTCCTCCGATCAGGTGTTCGAAGCAGAGTCGGCCATGGCCTTGACGCGGCGGATCCTGGGTACCTCGATCAATCGGCGCCATCCGTCCGACTCGGTCTTGCGGGTTGAGGAGGGGCAGGCGTTGCTCGATACCGAGCCGCTACGGGCCTTCTTGCAAGCCAAGCTACAGCCCACGAACGGCGAGCTAACGGGCGTTGCAGAAAACTTACAGGCCGGGCGGCTGAAGGCCGCGTGTGTGACAGCGACGAAGTACGACACGGGGCAGACCGTGACCTGGGTGCAAGGCCGCAACATCGACAGATGGCAGCGGCCCAACCGCGTAGGCATCCAGACTACGCTCACCCTCGACCACGTCATGGCCTCGACGGCGCTGCCCTTGCTCTTTCCTGCCGTGCGCGTAGACAACGCCTGGTATGGCGATGGCGGCATCCGGTTGACCTCGCCGCTCTCGCCAGCCATCCATCTCGGAGCCACGAGCATCTTCGTGATCTCAACCCGGTACGGACGCTCGCGTCGTGAGGCTGATGTACCGGCGGTGGTGGGGTATCCTCCAGCAGCCCAGGTCATCGGTATCTTGATGAACGCCATCTTCCTGGATATGCTCGATCAAGACGCCCTCACCATGCATCGCATCAACGAACTGGTGAAGGATCTACCGATAGAGCAACGCGATGGCTTGCGGCCTATCAAGCTGTTTATGCTCCGCCCCTCGGTCGATCTTGGCAAGATGGCGGGCGGGTACGAGATTCAGGTCAAAGGAGCCCTCCGGTTGCTAACCCGTGGCCTCGGCACGAGCGAGACCAAAAGCCCCGACTGGCTTAGCATGCTCCTCTTCGAAGATGATTATATCGATCGGATCGTGCAGATCGGCTGGGAGGATGCCCGCAACCAGCACGACCGCCTCACCGAATTCTTCGACGATACCGTTTTGGCGATGCGGAATGGGGTGGAGGGATAGTTTTTTTTCGGGAGGTGGTTTTAATAGCCCCCGAGGATGCGTCTATTGCGCCAGATGCCTCCACAAACACCTGCCGAACCGATGGGAAAGATCATCGCCACCATCAAACTAACCAACACCGCCGATGCGCTTGCCGTGAAGGCTGATCATATCGAAAGCAGCACGGCTCGTAGCCACACCATGCCTGCCGTCGTCGACACCGGGGCCATCATGCTGTGCTTGCCCGAAGATGCTGTTCGTCGGCTTGGCCTGGGGGCTTTGGAGCCTATCACGGTGGTCTATGCCGATGAGCGTAGAGAAACCCGCGCTGTAGCGGGGCCGGTCACCATCCAGATAGCAGGGCGTGCGATGATTACGGAGTGTATCGTCTTGCCGCCTGCGAGCGAAGCCCTGCTGGGGCAGATCATTCTTGAACGATTAGACCTTATTGCAGATTGTCAGCAGCAGCGGGTGTATCCCCGCCCCGAAAGCCCGTTTCGTCCACTCTTGAGCCTAAAAACGGCGGCGATGGCTTAGTAGGCGGCTGTGCCGGATGCGCCGGAAGACGGGTCGTCGGTGAGGAAGGGGAAGAGTTGGAAGACGTTAAGCTCCTCCCCGGGCTGCCCGTCGATGAAGACCGGGACATCGTTGACCTCGGCATAATGCACCACCCGGTGGCTCAACTCGGCAAAATCGGAGAAGAGATGCGGGATTTCGAAGGCGAAGCCTTCAGGGCCAACAAGGATGAGACCATCGCTGGTTAGATCGACCCGGCGGACGCGGTCCCAATCGAGGATGGCTTTGCGCCGCGTATAATCGTAGCCGACGATGCGGTGGACTGAAAGCTTGATGCACCACACCAGCCGCCGCAGCTTGCGCGTCCGGTTGGCGATCCAGCGGACGGTGGCGAGCCATGTAAGCACAAGCAGGCCGCCAATTGCAGGGAGAGGCACATAGTTTTCCGTGCCGAGTGCCGCGCCAAACAGGGTTATCAGCACAGCCCCGGCGGCTACAGCGGTTAGATGAGTGGCTTGCCGCCGTGCATGCCGCTGTACCTCTTCATTATCATATACTTCGTACCAATGTGCCATAGCTCCAGCGTTCAGCAGATACTGCTTTCCTTTAGAATCCAGATGCGCCCAAAAAGTTCAGGGTAGCAATCAGGGTAAAAACAGGTCCCTCTCAAGGTGTTAGTACGGGAGAGGGCGTCTATGTTTCTATCGTCCTGGCACGGAGCGGATTAAGGGGGGCCTGAAGAAGAATCGGTTGACGTACAGGGTTGGGATTGATTCATTAGCGTGACGGATGCAGAAAAGTTACGAACCGGCCCGGCTGGGCGGCAGGGAGAAGGCGATGGGCGTTGCAACCAGGACCCGGCCTGTCCATATAAGCTCCTCGTCTGCCAAAACAAGCAGACGGTGTTGTACTCATTTGAACGGCGCAGCCGTATTAGCTCTACGCCTCGCCTATGAGGGGTGTGTGTCTAGGAAAGCGGGTCGCTTCGCCGTAAAAGATCACGGGTTCGGTCTACAACCAACAGCTTCATTTTCTTTATGAAAGGCCTCGGAGTATTCTTTGTTGTTTTGCTGATTATGGGCGTGTCCAGTGCCCAGGCGCAGCAGCTTGTGCGAGGGCGTATCCTCGATGCCGCGACCGGCGATGCGTTACCGGCGGCTACCATCCAGATTGAAGGTACGTATCGCGGCACGATCTCGAACGCCG